>NJDC01000368.1:42513-53497 GCA_002245475.1 Calephelis virginiensis
ACGCACCATTACCACCTTTGGTGTCTCATCAGGTTATCATCAGGAAATCCGTCTGCTTGTTTGCCTTTTTATAACATTAAAAGAACGTTATTGGTATACGGTCATAGCGAGATTTTAATTTTAGTCAGATCAAACAAAATCATATTTTATTCGTCGTATAAAAAAATATGAAAATCGCAATTAAAATAAGGCTAGTGTTAGATTAGCCTAAAATTGTTTTTAGCCTAAATACTAACTTTAGTAATAACATACAGTTGTAGTGAGGCAGATGAGGCTTATACATGGTGTTTTTATTTTGTAACGCAAAATATAAATTCGCACAAAATAATACTTCGACATTACTTCAGATTTATCAATCTGAATGTTTATGTTTACTACCCAACCACGAATTTATAAACGATAAAATATACAAAAACAAGATAAGTACGTGTATTTTAAATATTTTTTGTAACTTACGTTATTTTAGTTATTTCTACGATTTATATTAAACATCCTAAAAACATCGACATTCATTTGAATAAACATATACAGATGATCCAAAACAGAATCTGTCAACTTTTATCTAAATTTTAAGTCTCTTATTTATAGGGTAAGCCACTAATATGTAATAAATGAAAAATATTACTCTAGTCCATACTTAAAATCGAGTAGACAAGATGTTTTGATAATTGTTGACACTTATCTAACCTAAAAATGTATGGGATTTGACGTTTGTAACTTGCCAATTGCTAACGTCAAATTCATTTTTTGTTAGCGATAAAACCAACAAATGTCTAGTGAAAAACGATTGAAAGCCATATTTATAAAAGAAGAAGAAGAACAAATGTCTAAGAATACGATTGGTAATAACCAACAAATTTGAATAAAACTGGTAATTTAAAAACTAACTGACTTCTAAGTCCACGTTGTTAGTGTACCTATTAGTCAATATTATAAAAATCTGAAACTTGGATAAAATCTCTGTTCCTTAAGTTTATGTAAGTTAATAAAAAATAAATAACTATCATATCCCGTGTGGACGAATGAAAAAAATGTCACAATTTGCTCAAGTTTCGAAAGTTGTGGACAAACGTACTTACTGTAAACGTATTTGCTTAGAAGTCCTAATGGATAACTAAACAATTTTACATTTACTTCCTTGTCAAACAGCGACACTAATATGAACTAATGTGACATTTAAATGTCGATGATTGTCTTTTTGAAGTCATTTAAATTTCTCTGAAAAATATCAAGAAACTATATAACTATAAGCAATATTTTGGATCTATCTGTATACCTTACGCTACCTTATTGAGGTGCAAGGAATTATGAGACTCCGCGTTTTAACAGTCTCGTTGATCTTTTTATCTGTTGTTTTGTACCTGAATGTGTTAGAATTGTTAATGTCAAAATGTGTAGGGATATACAAGGCATGGTTATTGAAGACTTGTCGTCAAAATTATTTTAGAAAATATATCAGGACTGTGTTATTAGACAAGTAATTGTTTATAGTATTCGTTAATTATGTTACGGTTTAAGTCTGAATTGGGTCATTCGAGATGTCACTTATTTGAAAGTAACCGATCTTACTAGTACTAGAAGATACGCGCAAGTGAAACTTTTTCAACCTGAAGTAGATTTTATTAGTGCAAAATTATTTAAAACTCGATGAAACGAAAAAGCTGTATTTCTTAAAACTTGAAAATGCATGTAAACTGTGCACTTTTTTGTAATGGAAAATAAAATAACAATAATATATTAGTTTAAGGAAAATTGGCAGTCATTTATCTTACATACATATTCCCAGTTGTACATTTTTTGAACAGCCTGTACATGTTCATGTTAATTGATATGTACTTTAAATTATGTTCGGGACTCTTATAAAATATGATTTTCATACTATTTTAAGTCAATTTGCGAATATATTGTACGTTCTACAAGGTTGTTGCAATGGCGACTTGTATTATTAAATAAATCTAAATGTAGGTGTATATAAGGCTAAGATGAGGTTTCAGTGTATAAATATTTTTAGCCAGTTTTGAATTACTACAATTCGCACTTTAACCGTAACAAATGAACTAAAAACCCTTTTTTCTCTTTTCAACAAGTTGTTCTCTTTTTATCGTTACCAATATATAATATAGTTAATGAAATATAATCACGTCCACAAAACGCTCCTCGACTCTTGCCATCATAGTTTTAACAACGGTTGAAAAGCGAACAGGGTATTTCGACATTAAGTTACTTTGTAAGGAATGTAAATATTTTAAGTACTAAACATAGATTATTTTTGTTCAAATAATAAATCTCACTATGTGATGATATAAGTGTTTTATTGGTGTAAAATGGTATATAATGAATGAATGAATGAACTCTTTATTGTGCAAAATTAAACTTACTACAAAATAAGTACAATTAAGTATTGCAACAACAGCATATGATTATAGTTTTTATTACACAAAAGGCGGTCTTATCGCCAAAAAAAGCTAACTCTACCAGAAAACATTTTTGTCTGAAGCGACTATATAATCATAGACACAGTAGGTAAATAGATTAAACATACAAAACCTATAACATAACATTAAAATACTAATAAAAACAATAAGGAGACAAAAGAAAGTAGTATAAATGTAAAACTTAAGTAAACAAGATAAATCATTTCAAATGAAGACATAACAATGTTACATAATTTAAATAGAAGTAAATACCATACCAATTATTACAAACACAACTTCGCCTTTTCAAGTAATGTACTTTTACTAAAGTTTTAAAAGGAGTTAAGCTTGTGCAGTTTGGTAAACTATTCCATAACTTAACAGCCTTCATTTTATGCTTTAATGACTAACGGCCAATGTTAATAATGTATCTCTAAAGATGGATTTCAAGCAATCTAGACAGCTGCGTATCCGCCGGCCTATCCTATACCTAATTGCCATATTTATCCTGTCCACAGATATGTTATTGGCATGCGATAACATAAAAATGGATCAAAATATCAAACTTGGACAGCAAGTTTTGGATAAGGATTGATTTTTAATATTGGCCGTTAGACAAAACAATCGTATGATTAACATAATCCTTGGATTTTACTTTACCAGCTTTCAGATGCATCGCACCGCTAAAAATGTAAATTTCACATGACGCTTCTTATTCTCCAATATCTACAAGTCTCCAGTACCATCTGCTCGACAAAGTGCAAGAAGTTCCCGTGACGTTGAAGTGACTACACATTTAGCATCCTAGGCTCCCCTACTATAAGACGTCATAATTGTTTTTCTAATTTTTGGATATTAATATAGAGATGGATTTTCTTATGCTGCCTATAGACGATACTTATATAGATATACATATATAAATTCATCCCCATTTTGTGTCGTCACAACATCACGCCTAAACCGATGAACAAATTATGCTAATTATTTTACTTGTATTGGTTATTGTCAGAAGTTTCTAATGAAAAGAAAAAAGAGTGTGTGTACTCATGTACGCACGTAAGTAGTTATACTTCATCGGCGTAACAATCCAAAAATATCAAATAAAAAGGTTCGCAACTACCTTCAGGTTGCTTTTTTCTGTCGGTAGCAACTAGATTCAGACTGTCACATTTATCTGTCGGTGTGCGCGCGCATCGTAAAAATTTACTCTCATCATTTTTCCCAAGCGCGGCAAAAGAAGTATAACTTCAAAAACAATACTATTTATTTGGTTTCCATACAAACTGTTAATGGCATTACCAAGCTATATGAAGTTTGCTGGGTCCGCTAGTTTATTGTAAAGTTTACCAACTACCCTTAACGTCCAGGACAGAAGTTAACGAGCACAGTCGTCATTACAATATAAATAAGGTTCGATAAACTATAAAATGTGCATTTTCACTTTTCTAATAATACCGTTGCCCGGGATTGGATATGTGGCCCGTTGCCACTTATTACATTGTAGGACTTAATGTCTTCGGCTAGTTGTGAGTGCCCTGGTTGTGCCTCTGCCTACCGCTTCGGGAATATGGACATAAAGATACTTTTTGAAGTAAAACTTCTTTAGAATGTGATTTCAAAACGAGTGCAACGGAAAAACGACAGGTAAGAGACACAAATATATATTCATCTCATTCTTTTGTCGATTTACTGAAGTTTCACTTCTATCGTGTGTAAACCCACACACCTTTTTTTATGAAAAGACAACTAGGTAAGTGGTTATTTTGTTGCTCACTTAGTGAACTTATTTTAGGTTATTTGTTTTTCTATGACTATCTTCTTTCTACGACAGTAATAAAGAGACCAAAAAACGTTAAGTGCTGTCCGCTTACATTTCTATATCGTTTTTACGGTTGCACTGAGTCGACAATTATTTGACAAAGTCTACTTCGTTTTATTTTGGTTTTATTCAAAACGATTAAAATTAAAACGATTGATGCTGATTAAATGTTAATTGACGTTGAATGTTAATTTCATATATTCTCTGGACAACTTGAATTAAAAAACCTACAAGTTGCCATGTCGGGAGTAATCTGAGCTTTACCCGTGTTGCTCCTCAGCAGAATAGACCATCTGCCTTCCTGCCCGGCAGCTCTGTGAGGCAGCTCGTAAAAGTCGGACGTAGGCTTACCGTCACTAGCACTATGACATCTGACTATGTCTTAGAGTTTTCCAGGGACTCGCCCGGATTGGTACCACCGCCTTACCTATTCCGGTCGCCTTAACCTCATGACGTGTTCCGGTTCGGAGGATAGGGTAACCGGTAAACTTACTTTTGGAGGCCTAACATCCCGGCTTCAGGTTGGCAGCGCACCATTACCACCTTTGGTGTCTGAATTTCTTACCATCATAAAATCCGTCTGCTTGTTTGCCTTTCAATATCATAAAAGATGTCTAAAATGTTCTATCTCTTTTCTTTTTGTTTCATTGGAAAAGGATAGCGTACACCTAAAATAAATTTTGTGGGAGCTCAGCAGAATTACTACCAGTCGCATTTTGAAAAGGATTTTACTTTGCCATATTTTGGTGCCACGCACCAATACCACCTTAGGTGTCTATAGATGACGTGCATTTCTTATTATACTATAAATGTGATGTGCTTTTTATGTAAGGTCCATGTAGATAGTAAATAAAAAATATAATGTGTTACTTTTTATTACAAATAAGTTAATTATATACATTGACATTCCAGACACTTAAGGCACTATATTATCATGGTCCCACCAAATAAATTCGCTTAACACAAAAATTAATTAAACCCAATATTAGAATAAGACCCCAATCCACGTGCCAAGTACTTATAATTTGATTACAGATCAGTCAATCACATGTTCTAATTATATCACAAATGTTTATGTGGCTTAAAAATAGTAATGATTTCAGTCGTCCATTCACTTATATACGATCAATACACCTGCACGTACTTGTGTATATTGAGATAATAATAAAATGAGAATTGGTTAGGCTGTAAGTTCACATTAAGTTCATTTTTGTCAGTTTTACAAAACAGCTATTTTCGTTGCCAGTTGTTCATATTGAGGCAACGATATAGTCTCAAGGATGAAACCCTGAAGCTATTACTGCTGGAATTTACCCTCCTAACGAATAACTGACGTCATTTCCAAATATTACTAACTTGCTCTACTGTACTGACTTCTCTTTCATTTTGACTTTGTTAAATGACATCACAGTTAGGAGAGTAATCTCCAGAAGTAATACAGCTTTATGGATGACATACATATTATCCGGTTTACTTAACATACACAGCCCTTAGGTGTTAAATGGCATTTTATGATAAATTCACTTGTAGGTGCGTAAGGTTTCTTTTGTTTCCGAGGTGGCAATTAATAATTGTAAATGGAACACAAAGCAAACCGTATTTATATAAATGGACTTTATTTAAGTAGGTATAACTCATTCATCTTAATTTTAAAACATAGCTTAATTTCAAAATGTTTACTAGCACCAACAGATTTTTATACATTATAGGTAATAGGTAAATAAACAATCAGGTGAATCTTGTGTGTATTCACCTTTATTATAGCCAACAAATATGTAAGTGGTAACATAAGGCGGCAACAATACAACCCTCCTTCCACTCTGAACAATCAATAATCAATCTGAACTCAGTTTCTTCTACATCAGCTGTCATTATATATACAAACAGCCAAACACTACTATTTAAATTCTGCGCTTCGGCTGTATTCGTCAAGCTTCGGAAATCCGAATATTTTTTAAAGATATATATATATATATATATATATAGATGTTATTACAAAATTAATCATTTCGCTTAAATTTAGATTAGGTCAGTCAATTTAAAAATAAAATTATAAAAAATGGAAAGCCGAAGCACATAATTTAAATAGTAGTACTATACTAACATCGAAATTCGCAAAATATAAAATTTAATAAGAATAAATTAACTGTAAAAAAAACGATATAATTTTTTCTATTAATTTTATTGACTAACATCCTTTACATAAACATGTAATTTGCTTACTTTGGGTTTTAGATCAAATAGTGTATTACGCCCAGAAATATTTAACGGCTTAAAATAGATACAAAAGTAAAAAAGAGACTAGTGGACGTTTCGTTTAATAAATTATAAGAAAGTAATAAGGATTTTACTGAGACACATTAAAGTAAAAAATATTTCAATAAAACAATGCGGTAATGTAAAAAACACCGCCTTATCGCATACTCAATAAGAACGAGGATTGACGTATTGAAAAATACTGCTTTAACGCGCCATGTTACAAGCTTAAAATGTTAAATGTTTAATTTATCCTATTAGTATTATGGATGTGTCTTATTTTTATCAAAGACTGATTACCTAAAGATATCTGTATAAACAAAAACGAACTTACAAAAGTTTGAAATTTATAATTGAATTCGAAAAAATCATTATTGAAATATACTCGTAATTGAAATAATAGATATGTACACATGAAAAGTAGATTAGATTTAATTAACAGAAAAATAATTAAGATATCAATTTTAAATAAACGTCATTTTAAATTTCTTTAACGGACATCAGCTGGAAATGAGCTTGCAGCCATTTTGGTTTGTGAGACCCGAGCGCTTAAAAGACGCGTTCGCATTTTAATTAGTGTTAAGAGCGAATGTTAACTGTAAAGTTTTAAGTGATTACTATATTCCCATTTTGAACAGGCCAATACTAAACACTATCCATGACCATTAACGGCCAATGTTAATAATGTTTCTCTAAAGATGGATTTCCAGCAATCTAGATAGCTGCGTATCCGCCGGCCTATCCTATACCTAATTGCCATAGTTATCCTGTCCACAGATATGTTATTGGCAAGCGATAACATAAAAATGGATCAAAATATCAATCTTGGACAGCAAATTTTGGATTAGGATTGATTATTAATATTGGCCGTTAGTCACGCGAACAGGCCTTTACGAATGATAAGTTATACACTATTTAAAGCATTTAATTTATTCTGCTTCGGAACGTCTAAATTTATTTCGAGTAATCAACTTTTTATAAAACAAATTTAGTGCTGCATTACTTTACATAGGATACTTCAACACAAAGAAGACATTATTTTTTATCTTATATTTTAAATTTTTTTTTTTTTGTAAGCAAATACTTGCATTTTTTTGGTACATTTTGTGGACAAAATGTACTTACACTCGTTAGATAATTTAGCACATTGAATAATAAAAAATAGTAGTAAGTTTAAGATGTAGGACATTTTTATACAATGCCTCAAATGGACGTCAGTGGTAAGGCATATTATAAAGTTTTTGTTGCTCAGCTTTGTATAAAACAAAATAAATAAAAAAACATGTTTAACCAACAACTGTCATATTGTTCGTTGTATTATTGTTGTTGTTGTTGTTGTTGTTGTTGTTGTTGTTGTTGTCGTCGTATATCAATTATTAGATGCTGTGCTGGATAATTTAAAAAAAAACTAAAAATGAGCTGTCTCTTTTGTTTATTAGAGGGATGATAACAATAAATTTAAATAAGCTAAGACGAATTTCAGAAGAATCATTAAATGCTTTAAACTTAGACAGAAGTATTAAGGATAGCGCACATTTGAACGGGCCGGGACGGCGCGCTTCGCAGCTCAACAATCCGCATCGATCGCTTCCATACATTTTGCATAAAGCAACGCACACTGCCGGGCCGCATCCCCCATGGATTCTTTCACGGCGGATCTCCGCAAGACACATTGCGCGAATTTCCGGTGCACCCTACAGTCACCAAAGATATCAGTATTGTGAATACAGTACTAATGACATTTTAACGCAAAAATTTCGTATGACAACTACTAGACGCGCCACTTTCCAAAATTGACGATTTTAAACTAGAGTCGCTTCTCTATTTTTCGCTCTACTCTTGGGCATTGAGTAACAGAAATCCGTCGATGCAATGCGGCCCGGCCTGACTAGGTGTGCTTTGCAATGAGATGCGCCCCGACCCGACGCTCTCGGCCCCGCTTAAATGTGCGCTATCCATTAATATTATTGCTACTTGATTTCCTGCTGTGTGTGCTCATCTATGAACACTTTAGTAGTGTTAAGTCCTCGGAACAACTAGAGCTAAAGTTTATAGTAGTTAGTTCTAATGTATTGCACTAATTAACAATAAGGCTTTTTGTAGGCTATTTACACACAAAACTGTAATTACAATTACATAAATTTAATAATAAATCGTATTATTTTAAACTATTAATATAGATATGTTTTAAACATTTTCTTTATTGACTACTACTACTTTGCTTGATAAAACACATTACAGTCGATATTATTAGCTTATGATAAAATTATTGCTTTAAAATTTTACATTTGTACTACAAGTAAGAATTCATTTGAACAAGGCTGTTTGAACGCAAAACAAAATAAAATTAAACTGGTAGTTTTGCCGAATGTATTATTCACTCAGCTGAATCGCGTTTAGAAAACGGTGACGTCATCAACATAACGCCTGATTCCATTAAAATCCCAGAAAATAAGAAATATTCGAGGTCATCGCTAGCTGCAATCTTAAGTATGATAACGTCATCATTTATAAAACAAATAAATGGATTTTAACCAACTACAAGTGTGATTAGCTATATAGTACCCATGATTATTATAAATATCAACCGACTTATTTGATAGAATCAACTACATATATATACAGTATGGATGTTATTAATGTGAAATCTTGTGGCTGGCAGTCTTACCGTCCAAACAAAAAAAACCGCTTTCTTAAATAGCAATTGCTTAGACAGTATTTCTTTAAAGGCTAATCACTGATATCCAAAATCATCTAAGCCACCTTAAAACCAAAATAAAAATATACTCTAATAAAATGTCATACAAAATAAAAATAAGCATATATTCAGATCATATTTTTTCACACAACCGTACATACTAAAAAATCAATGGCATGTTTAATACAATATATACATTCAGTCACAATATTAATAAAAAAATAATCGTAATACTACATAATGTCTCATAATACATCAAGTCTTGAAGGTGTTTAGATAACAGGCGTTGAACGCGCTTTTTCAATAAATATTTGTTACTTATTTCGTATGTTTGTAGATATATGTGGTTCAGGTGTTGGACTTGACTGCATAAGGTACCGGGTTCGAATCCCGGGTCGGGCAACAAAAAGAATAATAAATAATTGGGTTTTTCCAATTTTCTAATAAAAAAAATGTTGTTCGGAATAGGATATGTGCCCGGTTGGCGATAGGCTTGCCACCTATCACACTGTGGGACTTAGTATCTTCGGCTAGTCGTGGGTACCCTGGTTGTGCCTCTGCCTACATCTTCGGGGATATTTTTTTTTATATTGTTTTAACTCTCAGTTAGTAAGGCTTTGATTAATTACAAAGTTCAATCAAACCGGAATTTTAAATATTAACTTTTGTACACAACGTGCCACTGGCAGATAACATTGATTATCAATGAAGAATCATTGTAGAAGTACGTTCAAAAAATTGTAATTGGGTGTCATAAAAACGCGCGTTCAACGACCTGCGTCTGAACTGAGCCTTAAAGTACACCCCGCACATTTTCTCTATAGAACTCTGAGATTTGAGCGAATTATCAGAAGTTTATATTCTTAAGCGATAAGCCATTATTATTTTTGGCAACTGTCAAATTTCATTATTTTAATATCACACGAGTGAACCACTACAAAAATTTTAAATGCTTCACATACTATAATATATATACACATATAAGTGAAAGCCTGAAATTCTGCCGAGGTTTCTACAAATTTCGACAAAAAAAGAGCTACCTCTGTTTCTGAAAAAAATCGGAACGTAACCGAGAATAGTTTTACCGTCTCTTGTAATTTCTTTTTTAGATTTAAATTTTTTCTTAAAAATTCAGGAAAATGCCAAAACTAACTGTGGAGGTTCTTTTCACACTATGAATATTTTGTGTTTATTTATAAGTTTTCTTTAAAACCAATATTTTAGTAAATCTACAGGGTTACTGGTAGGTACCTAACGTATTCTAGAGCGGCTATAGGACATCACAAGCAACAACTTTTGTTCTGCATCTTTTAAAAAATCGAGAAAAAATATTTGGTTCGCCATACAACAAAAAGTTCATCGTCCTCTGACAAAGTTGTTGCATTTGACGTACTAAAATCGCCCTAGAAAGGTTGTATGTTAGGTACCAGTAACCCTATATAATTTTCTTTTAAAACTTTGAAAACTAAAGCTGAAATGCGCGCGATGTACCATATACATAATAGGACATATTCTTAAGAAAATTATGGCAATCTGCGAACATCGCAATAAATTGTACACATCAGTTGCACATTAACTGAACCGAGAGAAAAAATCTTTCATGAAGTTCTTAGACACTTTTTTGGATGACGATTTTAAATACCTTTTGATCAATTATAATTGGAACGAGTTATGTCATAATATATCAACTAGTTATTTCGAGAAAACGGCGTCTAAAGTTAGATTTGTAATTACACGTGGTTCTACTATATTTAATAATTTATTATTATTATCCGTATATGTCTTATTTTTTTACTG
>NJDC01000368.1:53884-73463 GCA_002245475.1 Calephelis virginiensis
ATTATCTTAATAGAAACAGTATTTTTTTTACAACGAATAAGCTACGAACTTGATTGGCTTATTATTTTGCGAGGTCAACAATCAAGGCACGTCAGGGTTTCCCAAACTATTGGTCGCGACCCACTGGTGGGTCACTAAAGAATGTGGAGTGGGTCCTGCCTGTAGAATAACACACCACCCTTCCGATAACACACCTAATTTTAATGTAGTTATTTAACATTCTAATTTTGATGTAGTAATTTAATTAAGTCTTAATTAAATAAATAAATCATTAAAATGACGTGTAACGTGTTCAACCTTAGTTCTTTATTCATATTGGTAACAGTTAAATGTACTACAGGTGGATCTCGAAATTGGGAACTTTTTTTAAATGGGTCGTAGCCTAAACAACTTTGGGAACCACTGCTTTAGAGGTTTAGAGGCTTAGACATAAAGACGTAACAACAGACCTACAGATTTCTGCGTCTGTTTATTAATTTGGAATTGACAATTGAGTTCATTCAACAAGTGACAAGTCTAAATTAGACTCATTATAAAAGTAGGTTTGACCTACTTCAGATAACCGATAAGTCAATTATCAACTGACCAGACAATGTGACCCGACCATAATTGCAATAATTATACCGTCCGAGTGATTTCGTCTTTGATATCACTCTACTGAGTAATTTTTTTTGAATGACTAATATGTTGCCAATTTCGCGATTTTTACAATTTCAGCGGGCTTTATCTACTGAGTAAGATATAAGTACAAGTAGAAGGCAGGCTTCAGGCCATATTTAAAATATTACTTTCTTATTATTTTTGTATAGAAAAATGTTTCTGTGACAAGTTTTATAACAATTTAGAATATCAAAATTTTACTACTCCTTTAAAAATTATAACGGGCAGAATTAAAAATATATTCATGTGTACGAAGCTCCAAGGGACTCCTCAAAAGGTATTAAAATATTCATACGAACTTCTAGTGCTAGGCTCAAATTAGAAAAATAGTTTTAAAAACTTTGAAATATTATTTAATTTAATTCTCGTTATTATAATAACATATCATACATATGCAATAAATTCGCTTCTTCATGCTATCTATCCGCTGAAACGTAACTGCAAACCATAAGGCGTTGCCGAAAAAACAAGAATTACAAACTTTTAACTTTGAATCCCTATTTTAAACTAAATTTTTCATAAAGTTGGGTTTTAGTTTTGTATTTTTTTAGTAAAATATATAATTTTCCGTGAACGTATTTAAATTTTAACCATTTATTCCTTGTAGCTGTATAATGACAATATAGCTGCTGCTGTAGCTGTATAATGACAAGCTGTATAATGACAACAAACTTCCACCAAAAAGATCAATTTTTGCACATCGATTTATTACAAAATATTTAATTTGACGTTATTAACGAACATTATATTACCTCAAAAACAATAACGAACTAATAACATTACATATTTCGAATAAAGCCAAAACCACTTATAAGAGACATATCACTTTCGCAACCAGCTGTGAAATCTCTGTGTTTTCAAGATTTTTTCATATATTTAATCATTAAAAAATGACCCAACCCACAAACGCAAACAATATCGCTGTGCGAAAGTGACAAAGCAAACCAATACAACAAAAAAAACATTCTTTTGGACCAAACCGAAATTCGCGGAGAAGATTTAGATTCTTATTAATTTCCTTTCTATAATCTCGTTACATTTTGTGGACTGGGTTATTATTGCGTAACATCGTCCTCTTTTAAACGAAGAAATATAAATCGAAAATACAAAGTGTTTTTGTTATGAAATAAGTGCAATCATTTGCAAGATGCCACACAATGAAAAACATATTTGCAGGGCCAATTGCTTTTTAATAAGCTCATTTTTTGCAGAATTATTCTTTGTGTGAACGCCTTAGTATTTAAAACTTGATGTCACTACCAATACTTAAAAATAAGTCATTTTCTGGCATACCACTTAACCTACGTTAATCGTTGATTTAAGGTTTTAAATCCCAAGTTATGTAAGATTAAAACATATTTACATCTTATTTTATGACTGAGAAAGAAACATATCAAATCGGACGCCATCGGAAACTCGAGGAAGTGTAGATTCGTGTCCAATCTTATACGCATTTATACGCCGCTTTTGATGAAAAACAGGTTTTTTACAGATTAAGGAGTCACCAGAGCGTAAAGCTTCGGCCAAACCTGAGCGTCAAGCGAGCGCAACGCGAAGCGGGAGCGTCTACAATGCAAAACTGGCGTGCACACCTAAGCGACTACGACGCGATCCGCCAACTTCATTTTTAATCAATATAGATGTCGCGCGTCTTGAACATATTTCATAAATTTATAAAAAAATGCTGCTGAACAAATTACACGAACTGATCTCCCACATGGTATCTACTCATATTATATGCTTGTGGTAAGGGTATTTGTGGACGATACTAATACATAAATACACAAAAATATGCACTTTAATTAATTTTATAAATATCCAGACCCAGAAATACAGACATCTATATTCGGCACACAAATGTCTGCCCCTCTCGGGTATCGAAACCGAATCTTGCGGTTAGTCGGTGGAATTAAGTGTGTACGCTAGCCCCTCGACCAACGAGGCGATGAATATACACACACTACAAGAATATAAGGTGGAGTTAGGGGTGCACACTTTCCACGTAACCAATAAGCTGATCACTTAACATCGTATCTGGTTATTTTATATTTGTAATATGTTTTATTTATCAACAGAGTTTAAATTTTTTTATGAAATTATGAATCAAAATTTTACTAAATATTAGTAATATCTGTACACACGTCTGACCATTAATCGCGTACGTCCCGCGTTGATGACGCCATGTTCCCGCTTCGCGGACGCGTAGGTGTGCAAGACACTATACATGCACTATGGCAGTATCCGCTGCGCGAGTCGCCCCCGCTTCGCTTTCACTTGGGTTACGTAAGTTTGGCCTAAGAGTCTATAGTCATCAACCCAACAACGCTCCTGACTTACAAAACCGCACAAAATAAGAAATTCTGATATTTGTTTGGTCGCCAATGTACTGTCGTTACTTATACGCTGTAGATGCTCTTCCACTAATCCACCACGGTTCAGATTCATACATCAACTGCCTAGTGATAAGATTACATTTAGAAAAGTCTATTTTTCATCAAAAGCGGTCACAAAACGCCAATGACTATACATACAGAGCGAATTATCTCCACATTAAACTGAGGTTAGCTCATTTGGACGTAATTGACTGGAAATTGTCCCTTCAAACCGTTGCACTCACCGAAATACCATTCGTCGTTGATCTTCGACAACACAGTGATCTTGTCGTTCACTCTGAACTGCAAGTCGCCGGTTTGCACTGGTTCAAAGTCGTATAAAGCAATCGCAGATCCTATATTCGCTGGCGTTTCATTTGGTAAAGGCACTTTGATTTCGACGTAGTTAGACGGGAACAGTCCTTCTGATCCATTCCTTAACTTGCCATACAACCACTCGTCGTTTGCCCTCCTCAACAGTTTGATCCTTGAATTTGCCTGTAAAATAATTTGACTAATTGAAAAACATTAACGGGCAAATAGATACGTCTATAAACGTCAGGATAAGACCACATCGCACGCTGGCAGTAATCTAGTATTTTGTTACTGGATTATTTAACCAGTGCAGTCAGTCACAAGTAGTAGGCCGAGTAGCAGCAATAGACCTGAATTGGTACACCACCATCTTACATGTTCCTACCAACACAGCGTCAGCGCCCGCTGTTTTCGTGTTTCGTGATAGAGCTGAATAGAAGATAAAATAATATAGCCACACATCTGCAATATCTTTGGTATCAACAGGTCACGATTTTCTCAAACCATCAGCAGAGCCACCTAGTTATAACTTGAAAAACTCACATGCAGCTTTATCTAGTAAGTTAGGTTATTGAGTTATATTCATAGTCTAGACGGTTAGATTGGCTACGTCGTCGTCGTTCAGACGTCAACGTAGTTTAGACGTCTTTGAATAAAAATGATTGAATTTCGCGAACATATGTCAATTTTGGTAGCATTTCGTTCAGTCATGAAGAAATTAGTGTGTTGTGCATGTTCTTGGTGCCGCCAAATCTCCCTGAGGAGGTCACCGCTTTCCCAAGAACCTGACATGACTTATGACATCTATGACTTATGACTAAGCCCGATTTTGCTAGTAAAAAATAAAAAATCCTGATACAAACTTAACTTAAGTAAGTAATGGCTGATGCTAACGCTCATGCCAAAAACTAAAATGAAACAGAGGAAATAGATATTCCCCATGAAAATAAAAATATATAATTCTGATGTATATTTTCTCTATACAAAATTAGCTGCCCCTCTTGACCCCAATAAGTGACCCATTACAAAAATAGCTGACTCGACAAACGATGCCCTGCCCTAACTGTGAACAGTTATTGATTTTTTTTCATATGATCCTTTTTCTAACAATAACTAATCTATATATTTAAAAATGAATCCCCATTTTCCATTTCCCCATCGCATCGAATGAATGGATGGACCAATTTGCTAATTGTTATTCCATTGTGTTGGTTATTGAAAAAAAATTTAGAAAAGGCACGGAAAATGTGAAAAGCAATAGGTACTTTAATTTTTCCATACAAACTTGGTACTTTAGCAGCTATTAATGTCAAGCGACACAAAGTTCGCCGGGTCGATTAGTACAACGAAATAAGTCTATTCGTTGAGGCGTAATGCGATGACCACGCGAAATGGGGATCAATTTTAACCGACTTCAAAAAAGGAGGAGGTTCTCAAATCGACTGTATGTATTTTTTGAAAATGAAAATGATATTTATTTATTTACGGAATAAGTGTGTTAATAGGATGTTGCAAAAATATTCGAGTATATCAACATATTATTCTACCATATTTTGGTATTCAAATATTTTAATATTTATAAAATAAAACTATAACATATACTTTAACTTTAAAGCAAATTGTTTATATTTATAACCAGTTAATTTTTTTATTACCAAACATTTTAAAAATATAAAATTTAACTGTATCTACCGTAAACTACCACCGGTTCCAAACCTAGCGAGTTAGGAGAAGATATTTATATTTCTTTGATTGTTTGTCACGCGATTACTCGGCCAATCTATTTTGATGATTATGTTTTAAAAAGCATGACCTATCTTTTCCAAGTTCCATTCCAAAGTATGAAGATAGGTTATAATCCGACTAAAAAAAATAGTTATACATATATAGTGCATACATTTTTCATTAGTATTTCGTAAGTAAAAAAATATATTTATGCATTATTAAGTAAGTTGGTAAAATTTATGTGGGACCATTTCGGAAACATTTGCTATCTTCCGAAAAAATAATTATCAAATCACGACGTGGTAACCAATGAAATGGTTCAAGTCGGTTTTCGTTTTACTGCGTTTAATTATCACTACATAGTATAAAACAAAGTTGATTCCTCTGTACATTTGTATGCTTGAATCTTTAAAACTACGCAACGGATATTGATGCGGTTTTTTTTTAATAGATAAAGTGGTTGAAGATTAAGGTTTATATTATGTGTATTTCATAACCGTGCGAAGATGGGGCGGAAAATCTTCATTTGTTTCAAACAATAACTAGCCAATAAGAATAGACAAACGGGTATCACAAATCCAGGCAAATCGTCGCAAAACTTCCGCAACATTAATGTCCATATAGATATCCGGAAAAGATTACACTAAGTAGGTCCACGACTTTATGATAAAGGTATCATTCCTCGTCGACATGACGTTTACTGGTCAATATTAATAGTAAGGTCACCACACCGAGTTCCGACGAGGTTGTTCACTTGAGTTTGTAATAATTGTTTTATCTGTAAAAACTCCCAGCGGTAATTGTTTATACAGCTGCATAGACAATAATGTGGTAACTTGTATTTATACGTACGTCAAATTTTTGCGAATGTGGTATTTTATGCTTGCTGCTAATTTTTTAAAAGTTTAGCTTTTCATCGTCGTCTTTGTGGTCTAGCGGTCCAAGTGTTGGACTTGACTGCACGAGGTCCCGGGTTCGAATCCCGGGTCGGGCAACAAAAAGAAAATCCAACTTTCTAATAAAAAAATGTTGCTCGGGATTGGATATGTGACCGGTTGGCGACAGGCTCGCCACCTATCACATTGTGGGACTTAGTGTCTTTGGCTAGTCGTGGGTACCCTGGTTGTGCCTCTGCCTACTTTTTTTGCGGATATGGGCATGAAGATACATTTTTTAGCTTATCATTATCCTGATGATATAATATACCTATTACGGTTAAGTAAGGAGTTGCACGAACTCCCAGCATCTTTTAAAAAATATAATAAACCTAGAAGAGTAGGAGAGACTCGCCTCTGTGATCTTGTTTTTTTTTCGATTCCCAAATCGAGCAACTCGAAACTTGTTTTTTGATTTTCTAGTAAGAACAACGTGGCCCGGGATTGGATAAGGGTCCGCTTGGCTATTGGTTTGTCACCTGTCATATTATGAGATTGTGTCGTACCTTTGGCTAATATTGGATGTTTTGGTAGTACCTACCTATGCCTTCCCACTTGGTAACAAGGGCATAAAATTACTAACTCAATTAATTTAAATTCAGAAAAACACATCGAGATGTCTAAAACTATAGACTAGAAAACAACTAGAGCACTTTATAAATTCAAGCTAAATCGTTTACGTAAAATCCGTCAGAAGGTTTTTTATAGATAGTGACGAACGGTTAAGTGGGTCATCTGATAATAAGTAACCACCGCCGCCTACGGATAACCCCAAACCATGAGCTTCACAGATCACAGATACTTTGTCGAGCTTTTATGAATAAATACGCATTTTCCTGAAGTTTCCTAATTCGTGCTCGTTTGGAAATGCTATACTTGGTAGCTTAATACGATGGTTATATGAAGTAAGAAATGTCTACGGAACACGGTAGGAGATTGACTCTTACTCTCCCTTGAGGTGATGGTCAAACTGAAATTCAACAACGCGATTCAAACTAACGATTAATAGAAGCATTCTCCATGGTAGATGCGGTAGATGACACTGAGTGAATTAATATCTCTCTGCAACGCCAAAGGATCATTTGGTACATTACACCCCCCTCTCGCCTTTCTAACAGGGTTCTAACAATGTTGAATAGTTTTCGCACAGTTAAATTTGGCCTTCTCTGAATGAACCTTGAGTATGTGACACCGCCATGACTCGTAGACTGGACCCGTTTTGAAAATATGCCCTTATTCCCAGAATTATTTTTTTTAATAAAAACTATTAAACGTGTAATTTTTAGTTTACTATACAACCCGGCTAATACTGAAAAGTAAACTACGAACTATTTATCTAGAACCGTCTTAAAGTTCGAACAAACGCTACCGCAGTAGTTATAGACCAGGATCCCTGAACACCCTGACAGAACTCTTTTTTATAAAAGCTGAAAGTTTAGCGCTTGCTCCCTACACAATAAGCAACCATGTCGAAGTTTGGATTATTGTAATTTTGGCAGAAATCAAAAATGTATAAATGAAGCCAAGTAATAAATTTTGTAAATATTTTTAAACGCAATTTTCTTGTATTTTCATCTCCTATTTTTCGGAACAATGTTAGTAAACATGTCATTGCCAAACGCTTACTATCCTGGAAAGCATTTAACCTTCAAATTTAAACTTTCAACTCTAACTGTACTTTTGTTACATTAGCATATAATAATATTATAAAAGGTGAATGTCACACGTGTTAATTAGCTTTTATCTTTACTGTTGTTGCGGCCGTTCCGACTCGTAGAACCTATTTTGTTACGCATTTGTTTGATACCCACCAAATGTCAAAGCCACGATGATCCAAATTTCATAGCAGTCCCATAGACGTTTCCCGAGTTAATACCATTAAAAGTTATTATAAAATAGTTTACGTCTGGATATGGAACAGAATAGTATCTTGGGCTTTTAAATTCAACATCTCTACCTATTTGCTATGAAACTTTTTATAAAATAGCTTACGTCTGGATATGGAACAGAATAGTATCTTGGGCTTTTAAATTCAACAGCTTTACCTATTTGCTATGAAACTTTATAAAATTGCTTACGTCTGGATATGGAACAGAATAGTATCCTGAGCTTTTAAATTCAACAGCTCTACCTGTTTGATATGAAACTTATTATAAAACAGCTTAGGTCTGGCTATGGAACATTATAGTATCCTGAGCTTTTAAATTTAACAGCTATTTATATAACAACAAAAGAAGTGCTAATTTAATAAAAACAAACCGTTCCGAATGCTTTCTGCATTCTTATCAACGTTTTATCAACTTATAGCTAGATTAAAATTACAAAGACATTTTTATTTTATAAAGAACTGCGTAATAGATAGCGAATGTTAGTAAATAGAGAGTGAGTCATTGTATGATAATTCGTGAAAGCGATATCGGGGCGGATATCGCTAATTACGTATTAATAAATAACCTCTTGTACAATTCGAATGTGATACGCCCAAAACATGTTCATTCATGGAATTCCTTATTTCAATATCACATTTGTTACTTGACGTAAGGACATGACGAGTAACCACGTTGCCAGAATATAATTATCTATTATACGAATTACTAGCTGTTGACCGCGGCGTAACCCGCGTGGTTAATGGTCACACAAGAACTTTTTTCAGGATAAAAACTATCCTACGTGTTTATCCAAGTTACTCTTAATGTTTTTTTTATGACATTGGAAGGTAAACAAGCAGACGGATTTCCTGATGATAAGAAACACATTTTAAGTTACCCGGACCCGGAATCGAACCAGAGAGAGAGTGAGAGAGAGAGAGAGATGTAGTCAACGCCAACACGGGATCACTAGAACACAGAGGCGATTATCCTTATAACGGATGTGCTAATAGCAGGATATTCGTCATAACATTAGTCAATGTCCAACAAAACATGACTTTATTGCAAAACACATTTGGCATCGGAAAAAAATCAATATTTGTTTCATAAGACCGGCTTATAATAGGAAAAAGTACAAACTAGAGCGAGCGTATACAAATAAATCAAAATAAAACCCAACCCCTCTGAAAAACCCAAGTTTGCATACACACATACGCATTCACATACAAATACACACACACAAACTTGCAGCAATTTACATTTTTTTATCACATTAAATAACCCTAAAACAAAGATGTCCTGTAGTCCAAAAAGTAAAAAAATATGTCTTTTGTAATGTAGGTACAGCTAAAATGTTTTAGTTATTCGATTACGTCTTTGGTCTAGGGTTCTGAAGTTAACAACATGTTCAATTCCTGACCGGGCAAATCAAAATGTGTTACTTCAATTTTACATTAATTACAATTAACGAAAATGTTGAACGGTGTTCAATAAATGCGCGGTAAAGATTTGTATAGACCTATCACAAATGAACTATTGAAAAAAAAAACAAAAGAAAAAACTTAGGACGCAATGTGTTTACATGATGCAATATAGGTGATACGTTTGCCACCTATCACCAACAATTAAAAAAACAAAAGAAAAAACTTAGAACGCAATGTTCTTACATATTACAATAATAATACGTTTGCCACCTATCACCCAACAATAAAAAAAACGAAAAAAAAATAAAGCAACGTGTTTACGTAAAAATACAATGTGTGCAATCATTTCAGTGGAAGTCCGAATGATACAAGTTCCGCTGATACCGACATTCCCATAAAATGATAACAATGTAAAAACCACTGCGAATCGCCTACGTTCGTATTAAGTATTTTAGCCTACTTCAAAGGCGTGGAAGTTTTTCATTACGCGATTACTCTGCCATCTATATATTATACTAGCTTTCCCGGCGAACTTCGTTCCACCCGTTCAGTTTGTACGGGAAAATTTTTTTTCCTAGTTACCTCGCATTTTTTTACCCTTTTTCTTATCTTTTAAACTTTCCCTGGACTTAAACAAATAATTCAAAGCCAAAATTAGCCAAATCGGTTCAGCCGTTTTCGAGTTTTAGCGAGACTAAATAACAGCAATTGATTTTTATATATATAGATAAAAGAAAGTTGGGTTTGTTACAACACATATAAATCGAGATCTGCTGGATCAATCTGGGGGCACGGGAGTGCCCCCGACAGAACGAGCAAAGCGAAGCGCAAGCGCAAGGACACTACCTAACTTTTCTCAAAGCGGTTCGTCGTATTTTTGAACCTTCATAACTTATAAACAAAATTTTCGGGATATGATGTCAGTGGTAGACTTAATAAACGTCTAAAGTTTCAATTGCATAGCTCTTATACTTTAGATTTTATTGATATCTAAAATACCTCGATTTCATCACTCACTCACTCACTGACTGATGATCTACAAAATTCTTAAGATACTTCCTGAAGTCCTAGAAAGCTGAAATTTGGTATGTAAGCTAGTATTAGTACCCAAACAACAAAAAATCCTAAAACTTGGAACTTTTACCCCCTTACCCCTTAAACACCCTCCTTTCACCCTCTAGAAAGTTTGTTAAGAGACTTCCGCAAATTTTGATGTCTGAATGCGGCCGCGGTTGAGTAAATCTTTTGATAGCGTCGTATAAAAAGTGTTGCAGTGTGTACGAAAAACTGCTTTCCCTCCCTCAGCCCTATATCTCAGTAATAGCAGCACGTTGAAGAATTTGGTTTTGCGGTATCGTATTAAGAGGGCTAAATTATAAAATAACAAAAATTTAAATTTTGCTCCTCCTCCTCATTTTCACCTGTATCTCAAAACTACAACATGTAGAAGCAGCGGTGGATTTACACTAGGGGCAGTCGGGGCAAGCAAGCCCAGGGCGGCAAATGTTTTAGGGCGGCAAAATTTTGAAAATGATAAAATTTTTTTTTAGTCATATCGAGATTCCCCAATATACTTAAATAATTCTATTAATTTATATTTTTTTGTTTAATTGATAATTCAAGACATTCCATTTATTCATTATTTATGAATTAATAAATTTAATAATTTTGGCACTTTTTTACTAAAAATTAATAATCAAAATGATTTAATCAATTTATTTCCTTGGAAATTTCAAATAATAATCGATTTTTCTATTTTCTGGAATTAAAGAAATTTAATTAGTATTTATTTTTGAAAAATTAATAAAAATTCGGAATTATTTTTTGTATTTCTTAAAACATCAACTTTAACAATCAATCAATTAAAAAAAATCTGGAAAACGATTGACCCTAGCTTCCCGCCAATTCCATACCTTAACGCTTGAAATTGCACTTACGACGTTTTTGAATTCTTCGAGCTCAAAAGTCTGATTAACAGTATTTTTTGAATTTTCAAACTGCAATAATTTCTAAATGAATAAATCAATTTTCACGCGGTTGGCAGTATTCCGCGCACTTTTTCAGAATCTATAATAAACTTTTGAACACAAACTGATCGAACCGAAAATCTTAGAGAAACTTGAAAAATTCACTTTTTCCGAGTTTTTTCGACAACAATAACTCATGAACAAATCAAACGATTTTCACGTTCTTGGCGGCGATCGACGTGATTATTTGGACTCTTATAATTATTTTATTATGTCAAAAACGATCCAAAAAGAAATGTTGAAGTTATGTGAAAAAAAAACCCTTTTTCGAAATTTTTCGTTTTCGATAACTCTCGAACGAATCAAATCGAATCTAACCCCAAAGTAAGCTAATTATATGCTTGTGTTATGGGTGTAAGTAAACCAGAGAAATACTTAAATAGAAACTACTAAATGTTTTTAACCGACACCAAAGAAGAAAAAGGTTCTATAAAGCAAATATCTGAAAGAAGGTTTTGTTGTTTTACTGCCTTAGAATAATCATCAAAACCAGTCTATTTTGTACACTTTTCATCCATTGTTGGTGAAACTCCATTAATGTAATTCACCCTCACACTTGACATACACACTTAGACTTAATAAACCTTTTCATTTTGCAAAAACCAATTAACCAAGTTGCACTGCTGTGATTTAGTTGCCTAATATTGTAACGTACAAGAGTATACTTACATACATACATATCTTGTCAGGTTAACAAAGTATTGGATAGCAAATGTCAAGATTTCTACAGACTTGTCTAGCTCCACATTCAGTACTCTTATCCAAAAAAAAAAAAACTCCGGCGCTAGAGAGATTCTGGACACCACTTCCGGGTAATGCCAGAGCGGTTTAGTGTTGGAATGTTAAGCTAGGTTCACCACTGGTGTATAGTGCTCTGCCAACTCGCCTGGGTAGACCGCCTTACCTAATCCTGCCGCCATAACGACTTCACGTTCCGGTCCGAAAGGTAGGGTAGCCGGTAGACTTGCAAAATTGGCCGAAAACCCAAAAAAATGCATATTATATGTTTATTACAAAAACATAATAAACGTAACAGAGCAAGTGAATTACATGAACAAAATCGATCAAGTTGGAGTCACGAAGATTTTCTCAATTTAAATATTTATAATGATTTATTGCGACACGGGCGAAGCCGCGGGCGAAAAATAACGATAATAGAGTTATAAATCACTAGACGCTATCCGCGACATCGCTTTGTCTAAGCTCATACAGCACTTTGACAGAGACGTGGGGTCAAAGCCAACATAACATATGTGTTCTATAATTTATATATCTGGACTAAAATTCATAAAGTCGTCTTTGTGGTCTAGAGGTCCGGGTGTTGGACTTAACTGCATGTGGTCCCAGGTTCAAATCCTGGGTCGGGCAACAAAAAGAAAATTGGCTTTTTTTAATTTTCTAACAAAAAAATGTTGCTCGGGATTGGAAATGTGCCCTTTTGGCGATAGGCTTGCCACCTATCACATTGCACATTGTGGGACTTAGTGTCTACGGCTAGTCGTGGGTGCCCTAGTTGTGCCTCTGCCTATCTCTTCGGGGATATGGGCGTGAACATATACTTTTTTTAAATTTATTAAAATCAGTTCTGCTGTTTTGACGTAAGGATAGAACATATTCAAACTTTCCTATTAACTATATTAGTTGGTGTTTGTTATTTATAATTGTGCTACGTTTTTAAGTATCAACAGACGTCATATGTACGTCAGTACGTAGATCAATAAAAGTTGAGCGCGCAAACACTTAATTTTTAATGTTACAATAAATAAAATTGCTGTTACTATTTACACGATATGCAGCCAAACTATAAAATATTCAAAATGGATGACTTAATAGTAGGGGCGCCCAAGAGGATTTGCGGAACGCAGACGAGTCCAATTATATTAAGAGTTCCCTTATGGAATGGCTAAACAGCTCCATTATGTGACAAAACTTTAAAAGCCGCGCGTGTAGGATAGCCTGTTTAGTGCTTTTGGGTTGAAACAAGGTCGTAGCGAAGTAAAGGCAGAGGCTGCCCCCCCCCCCCTTCCTCCTTAATGTTATTAACATATAATTGCAAATGTCTAAATGATCGAAAATCGTTAAAACGCATCATGCACGTAAGCGTGGTCAAGCTTACCTCTACCAAGTACCATGTGAGATACTTATAGGAAACACCGTCATTATAGCAATATACTCACATAAATATCTTCACGCCAAGTCCCTTACAAGGTAGACGGAAAGTATCGAGTATATACAGGGTTTCTTTCTAAAGACCAGCCAAATTTTAATATACAGGAGTCAATGCTAAAATGACAGTTTATAGATAGCATTTTAAATATTAATCGCCGAATTGTAATATTTACTTTTATGAACATTCGTTTAAAATAGTCAACGTTAATACTTCCTTTACCTGTTGTAACGCTACGTTGTACGAGTCATGGCGCCACCAGCCTGCGCATGCGGTTGCAGTCGGCGGAGTTAACATTATAATAAATAAATAAGTGATAAATAAATATCCCTGGACAAGCCACACATATTGAACCTAACCCCAAAGTATGCAAATTATATGCTTGTGTTACGGGTGTTGTTAGTCCACGATTCTAGTACATAGACATTCCTATATAGATACAAGAATAAATTAACTATGCATTTTCTATTTTGCGTCGGATAAAAATTATAATTTACATATTTTTATTACTTTAACTTTTTTATTATTTCTCAAAATTTGGCTGGTCCTCTAAATGGTTTTTTTGCCTGCCTCCCTCTGTACAGAAACCTGGCAAAGCCCTGCCTTGAAAATATACTCGAGCATTTCAGGTTAAAGTAGTGTAGGTTTATTTCATGCCAATAAGTGCCTATTTAAATAGTCTTGACGATTAAATCTTGAAATACGGGTGCAGGAGGATCAGAAACGTTAAAAGAACGAGTCTTCTATGGTCACTAGCCAATACGGCAACCTGTCTGATTGACATATTTCGCGTATGATCAGATGCCTTTATATGCGCCACGGGCAGCTAAAAATATGAACTTCACGTTGCCTTTTTGATTCTCCACCATCAAATCTGACACTGGAGGGACTACTTGTTTAGCATCCTGGGCTACTCCTAATGACAAAAGCATTTCTTTTCAAAGAACTTTAGTATAAACTCTAAATACAACTCCTACTCGATAGCTCGATACTCTCTGCCTACCCCGTAAGGGACTTGGCGTAGATATATGTAGGTATGTTTGTGTTTCATACAACTCCTAATAAACATTACACGTAAAACTACTGAATCAATATTCATGAAATCTCTACTGTAAAGTTTTCGCAAGTAAATTAACAGAACAATAGGACTCTGATAGTTACAGAGAAATACGTGAACAATGCTCAAACATAGTCTTTATGTCGCAAGAATGTGACGACCCCGTTGTCATCGGGTTTAAAAGATGACGGTCAGGCGAAGTGGTAGAACTACTATAGAAATTATTACCTTATGTTTTCTGCCGTCATCAGTGCTCGTCATCATCAACTTCCATTTTCGATGGATCGAGCCAACAAACTTACTTGAACAACATAAATGCACATTTTTTTTACAACTTTTCTACAACAAGGTAGTAATAATTAATATGATAAAAAAGTGAGACACCTCGCGTTTGACCGACGATGTTACTAATTAAAAGGCTGTACTAATTGATATGCAACAGCCATAGTAATGAAATAAACACGTTACGAAAACCTTTGTCGTTATAATCAGATGCAGCCTTGTCCCTGTCGTTTGACATTTGTAACAGTTGCCTAAATAAGGAAAGTAAGAATGAGACGACCCCATCGCCCGTCAGTAGAAACTGGTATCTTTGATTAGTGGATTATTACAATGTCCTAGGTCCCTGTAACTTGCTGTTTGCTTTACCTGTCACCATAGCATCATAACTCTTTTTTTTATGATATTGGAAGGCAAACAAGCAGACGGATTTCCTGATGGTAAGAAATTCACGCCGCTTAGAGACACCAAAGGTGGTAATGGTGCGTTGCCAACCTGAGGCCGGGATGATAGGCCTCGAGCAAAAGTAAGTTTACCGGCTACCTTATCCTCCAAACCGGAACACGTCATGACTTTATGGCGGCAGGAATAGGTAAGGCGGTGGTACCAATCCGGGTCGCTGCGAAACTCTACCACCTAGTCAGATGTCACGGTGTAAGTGAAGGTAAGCCTATGCTCGCCTTTTACGAGTTGCCTGGCAGGAAGGCAGATGGTCTATTCTGCAAAAGGGTACGGACCAGCTCTAGAGTTATGCGCCATAATGTAAGATGCGATTTTAATATTGCATTAGGACATCAAATTAAATAGCTATTATACAACAACTGTAGCAATTTGTGTGGCTGTGTTTTATTTTTTTTCTTCAGTATTGGCCAAGACAGTGAAATTCACGTAACTTAGCTCGGGCATTTAAGGTGACGGCGTGTGAATTCTGCATGTAAAAGAAATTTTAATTAAATTTGTAAGCTGAGCAGAATTTCACGAAATTAGTTTGTTTCAAGATTTAATTCAGTATAAATATATGTTTTACTATAAAACAAAATATAAGCGAATTTCAACATAGTGATATTTTACATGTTTTGTTGTACTTTGTAAAAATTAAAAACAAAAACATGTTGCAAATATAGCGAGTGTTACATCGAAACTGATTATTATTACCAATAATTTAGAAGAATTATAGATTATATTAAAGAATATATTTAACGTTTTTAGGTTTATTATATCGAACTATGTTTTCAACAATTATTTGGAAATGTAACGAATTTTTTTTTGTGTTAGGCAACATATACAACTATTTTAATAGCCTTATTATTCATAGAATTCAATATAGCTTGTAGATAGATTCTTTTTCTTATTTTACTTTTACTAATTATATTCTCAACCCTTATATGTATATTCAGAAAAATGTAATCAATCATTAAGGCACAGTAAAAACCGACTACGATTATTTCATTACCAGGTTGCGGTTAGAAATTATTTTTACAAAAGATTGCAACACATTCCGAGATGGTCCCACATAATTTTTTATACACATCCCACTAGTAGATTTAAGTTATACATTATGTATAAAAGTTTGTGTTAACCGTTTTTTATAATATCATTAACACTCAAGAACTACTAGTCGGATCATGATAAAAATAATATGAGACCACTTCAAAATTGAGACCTGTTACAAAAAAAAAACGATTAAAATCTGGTCTTGATTGATCGAGTAATCGTAAAAGCATAAAAGCACGTACAATCGTATTGATAACCTACTATTTTTCGAGTCGATTAAAAATATCAACTTCAGAACGTCAAACGTCTTTAACCCAACCGTGAAATTTAGTGTCTAGTTTCACCGGAGCCTTAACATCAGCAGAATGATTTACTCTGTGTTATATAAAAAAAAACAAATTCACGCCCCTATCTCCGAAGGGGTAGGCAGAGGCACAACCAGAGCACCCACGACTAGCCAAAGACACTAAGTCCCACAATGTGATAGGTGGCAAGCCTGGCGCCAACCGGACACGTTTCCAATCCCGAGCAACATTTTTTTTATTGCCCCGGGTCGGGCATTCGAATTTTCGAATTCGATCCCGGGACCTCATGCAGTCAAGTCCAACAACTGAACCGCTAAACCACAGAGGCGATGTTTTATAAAAAGGGCAAAGATTTCAAGTTTCAACAGTGATTTAGATATGGTGGATGCGACCTCGAAGCAACACGCGCAGGCAAAACATGCGATAGCTAACCTCGTTTCTAGACACGGTCACTAATCTATCTTTAGCAAATCTGAAATCACTGACATAAAAAATAGCATGTTACAATGCTCACACTAATCTCCAATACCGCCAAAAATGTAATAGTTTGAATAAAGACAAAGACTGAAAAAAGCGGGATTTGGTGTTCTACTCCAATATGTAAATCGATTTTTCCGTTATTAATGAACCAATTTTTTGAAATCAAAGTGCGTGCTATCCTAGATGATCTACCAAGTCTGAATATAATAATGGAATCTCAGGAAAACCGAAAAAAAAATCCATTTTGGAATATTTAGATGAAATAATAATAAAATTCAAGTCTATATTATAATTTCATATTCTAAATTCTAAAAGTAAAATTCTATTTTAGTCTATATTATATTATATCTATATTATATTGAAATTTGCCTTGTTACTGGGCCTAAGTGGTAGTTTACGGTAGACAGGGCTAAATTTAATTATAGTTTTTAAATGTTTTGGTAATAAATAATTAAACTAGTTGTAAATATAAATAATTGGCTTAAAAGTTAAGGCCCCATACTTAGTCGGCAGAAGAGCCAATCAGCGCACTCCCCCGTTCCATGATTACTTTGAAATATTGCGCTCTAAAGTAAATGTCTTAAGCGCCAAATCGCTATTTTTGAGACTATAAAAGTAATTTGAAAAAGAATATAAAAACTGAAACAGTTATCTTTTAGATATAATACTTATCTATGTTTATGTTAAATCTGGTATCGATATTTTCATAATTGAAGTAGACAGACGGGTTTTGCTTTCAAAAAAGGGTTAATTTTTGAATTTTTGAATTTTTTCTATCGAGCAAAGTGAAATGAATCGTGTCTTGGAAACACTAGTCTTATAAAGCATATTAATGTTAATCTTATGTATTTTTGTCGCCAAGATCCATAGTTGCTTTGTAAGAAAAAAATATTGCTGACGTATTTTAGCATACGTGGCCCCTTAAAGCTCATGTAATTAAATAATATTTTTTATAAATGTTAAAATATTTGCACACCAAAATATGGTAGAATATGTTGATATATCTATTTACTTAAATATTTTTGTAACATCTCATTTACACACATATTCCGCAAATAAATATCTTTCTTTCTTTCTTCTTTCTTTCTAAATAATATGGGAAGGCACAAGCGGATTCCTTAATGGTAAGAAATATATGTCACCTTTATACTAGGATGTTAATGCTTATCTGACGTTGTAAACTTATCCTTTTAGGTAAATTAACCAGCTACTTTAACCCACCCTACAGTCCGAAACACGAAAGTTGCAGGCAGACATAACGACAGGGATACGTAAGGATGGTACCAAAACGAAAGGATCATCGCAACACTAACCACATAGACACGGTGATAGTAACAAACGAACCGACACTTCCCTCTAAGAACAGGATGCTTTGACTACCAGCTTATTAGGGCACTAGTATTCCTGTTGTAGTATTGACCGCATCTTTAGTCGGGGGGTTAGCGTACACGCCTTATTATACCGAGCAATCACGAGCCTCGTTTTCGATTCCCAACAGGGGCAAACTTTTGCGTGATGAACATCTAGAAGTCTGTATTTTTGGGTCTATACCTACCTACCTCCCGTGCCGCCTAGCGGTCAAGGTTTAGATTTGACTTCATGAGGTTCCGAGTTCGATTCCCGGGTCAGGCAATAAGAAGAAAATGTGATTTTACCAATTTCCTAATAAAAAAAATGTTGCTCGGGATTTGATATGTGCCCGGTTGGCGATAGGCTTGCAATTTGCAACCTATAACATTGTGGGACTTATTGGCTTCGGGTAGTTATGGGTGCCCTGGTTGTGCCTCTGCCTACCTCTTCAGTGATATGGGCGTGAAGATACTTTTTTTATTTAAGTTTTTCGATGTATTAGTGTCATTGACTAACATCCATAACACAAGCACTAAATTAGCTTAATTTGGGCTTAGGTTAGGTTCAATTTGTGTAATTTGTACAGATATTTATTACTCTATAAGGAGCCCGGAACTAACACTCATGTATCATCCATCTCATATTGATTAGTTAGATCACAGTCAAGGCATCCAACGATAATAACTTTGTCCATGAGCACAATTAACAATTGAAGAAACGATATTGAGCTTGGCACTGGTCAATAATTTTGTGATTCAATTATTTTACATATCTAAACGCCAAGCACCTTGCGTGGTAGGCAGAGACAATCGAGCGCCAAGTGTCACATTATTTGCAGACCTTGCAGCTTACTCTTTTCATAAGAACACAGCGGTTTCAAAGCTCCCTTGACACGACCCTCGGATAAAACTCATCAACTATCAAAAGTCAACCTAGGTCTCCCGGGTATCTACCTCTATCCACGTTGACATGGTTTTAAGATAATTAAAAGATTGAAATTCAATAAAACCATAAAAAGCACCTTCCATTACCAAATAACGTCAAGTAAACAAAAATTACGATCAACTAAAAATACGTAAATGTGTTCACGCCCGTGTTTCTGAAGCAGTAGGCTGAGGTAC
>NJDC01000368.1:74360-86318 GCA_002245475.1 Calephelis virginiensis
ATTAAAATTACATAACTAGAAACAATTTGCATTTAAATAAAACTATATCAAAATATACATCATTAAAGTATAATAGAACAATGTATCATAAAATAATGTTACAGAAACAATGAGACCTAAATCTGAGAGTAACTTTAAATGTAGCCCCACTTTCCTCTTATTATAAGCATAGCTTCATTACATAACACACCTTTTCAGTGTGTGGCCGCGATGCCGATCCGGTGGTGATTTATAAAATTGTAGACGCACAAAAGTGCCACTTTTATTCACCCAAACATTTTCTCTAATTCCGTATCGTTTAATTACTTTAAGATTAAACAAATTAGTGTAATCTATCGAGTAATATTTATTTACCAACTGTTCCGGCAAATTTTGTTCCGCCGTTCAGTTTGTACGGAAAAAAATATTTTTTTATCTAGTTTCCTTTCTGTTGTACGGGATAAAATGTGCCCTATGTTCTTCTCTCGGTTTTAAGCTACATCCCCATCAATTTTCAGCCTAATCGTTTTAACTATGTAACACGACTTTCTTTTATATACCTATATGTATAGATGATTCATCTTTCGTAATTATGTATTCCAGTTTTTATTATTTTTAAGATGTACTCTGCTATTCGGGGCGGAGATAAATCCAACGAATAAAAAATCATGAAAATTGGTCTAGCAGATCTCGAGACATAAGTATTGTAACAAACACGTCTTTGTTTTATTTATAACTAGCGGCCCGCCCCGGCTTCGCACGGGTATAAAATATACATATAAACCTTCCTCTTTAAACACTTTTCTATTTAAAAAAACCCGCATCAAAATCCGTTTTGTAGTTTGAAAAATTTAAACATACAAAGGAACATAGACAGGGGAAGAGACTTTGTTTTATACTATGTAGTGATTTATTAATGTTTATCTTTGTTTTATATATTACTTAATCAAAATGGCATGCCTATCCCAGACAACATTACTATTCTAAGAGAAAAGACAGCGAATAATTACATTGCTTTTCTGGTATTAGGCCTCTACAGACCACTCAGTACCGAAATACGAAAGTGCCAGAAACTGTCATGGTGGAAGAAATACATAAAGCCATGTAACTAAAACTTAAACTACTCACTACTACTTAGTTTAAGAATGAATATTTGGAAGTTTTACCAAGCGCCGACGATGGAAAATATCAAATATATCACAGTTATTTATCTTTCCCTTTAGATCCCGTTTAGGTATCAGAATAAATATACCTATGTCACTCTCTTGCCTCCTATCTCCACACAGACTAAGTCACTCACCAGCATCCTATCTCCACACAGACTTAGACACTCACCAGCATCCTATCTCCACTACATATGACACTCAGTATAGCCTTCCAACTTTCACCACACAGCCTATGTCATTCACCAGCGTCCTAACTATCTCCATACAGCCTTTGTCACTCACTAGCCTCTTAATTATCTCCACACCGCCTACCTATGTCCCACACCAGTCTGCTACCTTTACACAAAAAAAACATAGAATCGCTTCACTCAACAAGCATATAATTTGCTTACTTGAGGGTTAGATCAGTTCTTGTATTTTTTTTTCGCGTTATTTATTATAAAAATGTACAAAAACGGCCGTGATAGTGATATTAGTATGTTCTCGAAAACTATTTTAAAGTTGCTAATTTAATTGTATTAAAGAAGTAAAATACGAAGCCACCTTGAACCTTCCAAAGTCAAACAGGTTAAAATAATATAAGCATGAAAACATATTCGCTCAAAACTTGGCGTCTGGCCATGTTTTTTTTAAACAACGTACATTCAACCAACAGTTTCGCTTAGAATTAGAGGCGTGATGATTTTTTTATTTTTTTTATATGTATTAGAAAGCGACATATTGATCCATCCTTGCTTTCTATAGCCGACGATTTCTCTTACTATCAGGAGAGCAGCTTGCTTTACCGCTGTCTTATAACTTATATATTATATACTTATATCGTAACAGTGAGATCCGAGAAAGAGTGGGATTGAAAGAAAGTGTTGGTTTTAAAATGCGAAAGGGCATATTCCGCTGGTTCAGTCATGTGAATAGAATGACAGATGAAAGATTGACAAAGCAGATATACAATGTGGATGGATGTAGGTAACCGGGGAGACCAAGATTGACATTCCACGATCAGATCACTCGAATATTATCCGAGGGTGGTGTCAAGAGTCTCCGAAACCGGCGTGTTTGTATGAAAAGGGTAATAAATGTGAAAAAAGCAAGACAGGTTTGTCAGGATGGTGAGGTGTGGCACTCGACACTCTCTGCCAACTCCGTCAGGGACTTGGAGTGAAGATATGTATGTATGTTATAACTTATAACTAGGTTAACAATATTATAATATCATTTACTCAAAACCTATTAAGACTGCGCCCGTGACTTAGATTCTTTTATAATAATTAATATCTTTAAATTTACAAAGATTAAATATACTGTCATATTTGACTGACTTTGTTGTAAAATAACCATATCCTGGGTTAGGTTGTGTTCGATACCCCCAACGGTTTAACACTTGTCACGGGAAGGGGGGGGGGGTTACCCAGAGTACCTGGGATGAAGGTGCGGCCCCAGGGAACCTAATTGCACCAGGACGGCTATCTGTACAGGGCCTGCGGAGGAGGGTGGGTTTGACATCTTGCCTACCCCGTAATAGGGTCGCCTGTCGAAGTAGTGCGCGCCGTATCTCCTAGCATCATTTCAGACGGTCTGCAGCCCCCCTGTTAAATAGAGTTGCACGGAAGATTTTGAGAACCGGCGCTTCCGGGGCAGTGCATGTATGCGAACCCCGATACTTGGCGATGGGATGAACACCTTGGAGTTCTAGTCGGTAGGAATCCGACATAACATGCCACTTCCCCATAAATTGGAAGGTATCCATGAGGATTTCCACAAATTAAAAAGGTTATGTTCAATAGTGAGTACACGATCAATATAAATCCATTTTTGCCCCGAAAAAGAGACCAGAATTGCAAAAAAAAAAAATATTTATATCCTTTGGATATAAACTATCCTATTATTTTTCTAATATATCAAACTAATAGTGTGTGTATTCATATTTCGTACCCAGTCGAGTGACCCATATCATGTGGTATTTTTAAGTTTTTTGAAATGACTTGAAATAGGTATTGGTGCAGAGTATTTTTTTGCTAGGTTGGAATTTCGGAACTCAATTTTAAAGCAGTTATCCTAAATGAATGAGCTAGTTTTTAGCATACACATTTAAGTTTAATGACAATGAAATATTATGATACAATGGAGCTGACATGATGTTGATGAAGAGTCCAAAAAACCAAGGATCATTAAAACTGATACAGCTATTCGAGACTTTTGAGTGATTTTTTTATGATATTGGAAGGCAAAGAAGCAGACGGATTTCCTGATGGTAAGAAATTCACGCCGCCTAGAGACACCAAAGGTTGTAATTGTGCATTGCCGGGACGTTAGGCCTCGAGTAAAAAGTAAGTTTACCGGCTACCTTACCCTCCAAACCGGAACACGTCATGACGTTATGGCGGCAGGAATACGAAAGGTGGTGGTACCAATCCGGGTGAGTCGCTGCAAAACTCCATCACCTAGTCAGATGTCAAGGTGTTAGTCACCGTAAGCCTATGCTCGCTTTTACGAACTGCCTGGCAGGAAGGTAGATGATCTATTCTGCAAAGAAGCCCGGACCAACACGGGGAATATTACTAACCAGATTTCGTTTTGTACATTTATATACGTGGAGATTTACGTTTTTATATTTACAAGTTGGCGATTATCGGGTTAAAAGAGATAAGCGCGGATTACGAAAGACAAATGCAAATATAATAAAGGCATTAGAAGTCATAAACTGAGCACAGTCTTAAAGAGGATACATTAAAGCACTTAATTTTCAAATACCTATGGCATTGCAACACAAAACTGTTTTGCATAGAATTAAAATTTTGTCATTTTACCTTTTTTTATAAGATACTAGCAGTTTCACGCAGCTTCGCCTACCTTGGCTTTTACTGCACCGATTTTGATGAAACACCGCTTGCGTCACTCAGAGATAATGTAGCATTCTAAAGGTGAAAGAATTTTTAAATACGGTCCACTAATTCCGGAGCCTATTCATTTCAAACAAAAAAACAAGAAATTTCCTCTTTATAATACTAGTATAGAAGACAGTGACCAAGCACGCAGCTCTTCTGGTGGTAAAAGACAGCTGAGCAAAACCCATAGACGTTATAGGTGCGTTGCTGTCCTGTGACCGTGACGTTAGAACTATTGTAGAAGTCTACCGGCTACGCTATCTTTTTTTTTTATGATATTCGAAGGCAAACAAGCAGACGGATTTCCTGATGTTAAGAAATTCACGCCGTCTAGAGACACCAAAGGTGGTAATGGTGCGTTGCCAACCTGAGGCCGGGATGTTAGGTCTCTTCCGGATCGAAAAACGACACTATAATTGTGACGGCAGGAATAAGAAAAGCGGTAGATCCCTAGCCGGGCAAGTTTTTTGCACAGTAGGTACTCTACCATAGTAAGACTCAATAAAACTGCCTATATTTTCAGTAACATGTTGTCTAATGTATCTCTATACGTAAAATTAGTGGACACCATCGTTCCAATGCAATAATAATAATAATAAATATCCCTGAAGTCTGAACAAGTAACACGAATTGAATCTAACCCCAAAGTAAGCAAACTATATGCTAGTTTTATGGGTAATACTTAAATAGATACCAGAACATATTTAATAAACACCAAGACCCGGAAATGCAGACATCTAAATGTTCATCACATAAATACCCACCATGTCGGGAATCAGAATCAGAATCAGAAAAATCTTTATTCACTTGAACCATACAAGTGGTATTTGTGCGCGTCGACATTTTTTTTAAACTACCACCGGATCGGAATCGCGGCCACACACTGAGAAGATCCGGCGAAAGAAACTCAGCGGGCTTGTCTTTTGGAATGGAACCCGCGCCTCGCGTTTGGTCGATGTAGTTAGGCGTGTACGTTACCCACTCGACCAACGAGGCGATCAGGCAATGACAAAGAATAAAAATCCAATACGCTTTCGCACATAACTGCTTATCGATCTTAACTGCTGGATTTAATTTAAAATTATAGGTTACAATTGCAATATTTATTTTGCGATAACGGCAGCGAATTATAACGAGGTCACTTCATTACCATTTGGGGTCAACTGCCAGAACACCAAATTATAACTATATATTAAATATTCAAATATTATCGCCTCTGTGGTCTAGCGGTCCAGGTATTGGACTTGACTGCATGAGGTCCCGGGTTCGAAACCCGGGTCGGCCAACAAAAAGAAAATTGGATTTTTCCAATTTTCTAATAAAAAAAATGTTGGTTGGGATTGGAAATGTGCCCGGTTGGCGATAGGCTTGCCACCTATCACATTGTGCGACTAAGTGTCTTCGGCTAGTCGTGGGTGCCTTGGTTGTATCTCTGCCTACCTCTTCGGGGATATGGGCGTGAAGATACTTTTTTTTATATTAAATATTCACGGAAAATCTCCACGTGAAAAAAGATACATACAGGTTCTAAAATTAAAGATCATAACTAAGCGTAATAAAACTGTACCACGATTTGATCATTCATTTCTTGAAGACAACAAATGATTACGAAATACATACAACTAATAGAAGTTTTTGGAAACGGTGGTAGTTTACGGTAGATAGGGATAAATTAATTTACATTCTAAAAATTGTGTGTATTAATAAATAATCATGTAATCTCAAAACAAACAAAAAACAGTGTGTAAATAGTAAATCGTGAATAAATAATTAAAAACATATTAAAATATTTGCACACCACAAGATGGTAGAATATGTATAAACGCTTAAATAATTTTGTAACATCTTTGTAACACTCATATTCCGCAAATAAATATTTTTTTCTTTTCTTCTTTTCTTTTTTGGATTGGGATCATGATAAAATTAATATGGGACCACGGTCTTAAATTGTGATCTATCTTTCTAAAAAAGAACCATCAAAATCGGTTGGCTATTGAGGGAGTAATCGCATAACAAGCAAAAAAATGAAAAAAAAGCATACACTACAGTCGAAATGAGAACCTCCTCCTTTTTAAAGTCGGTTAGAAATACACAGGTAAGCTTTATCCAAAATTTTATACAATTGGAATGCCTCTTTGCTCAAAGGGTTAGTTAGTGTACAAGCCTAATGCCACCGACCGAGTATCTTTTTAAGTATTTTTGTGTATCAGTATCGTTGATTAACACCCATAATACAAGCATATAATTTGATTTATTATTTTGCTTGGTTCCGAAATGACGTACAAATCGATTAACATTAAAAAAACGACGGGTTGCACTACGGGAGTGCCGGCAGAAGTGAAAACTTGAATATTAACGTTGTGCATTTTTGATATTTTGGAACGGTTAGGGAATCATTTTTCACGAATTGCTTCAATTATCAGAATGAAAGTACTACCATTTATGTGGTAGAATACAAAATTCATTTATTGCGCTATCGTACCCAAACATGACAACACGGACATTTGCGCAAGCGCCCTGAGCCGTCTTACGAATTTTCGATCAGGTCACGTGTCCCGACTCGTGTTTAGAAGTTTTTACCCATTCCAAAACAAGTGCGCAACGCCGCTACTGAAGTTTTCATTTAAAAAATAAATCCTATTTTCGAAGTCTGTTAAAAACATTTTTTAGACTTATGAGTCCATCGATAGAAGAAAAGCCGCATGTCTGCATAGGTGTTAAAAAGACGCAATTCTGGGTCCTATTTGTTAATAGGATGTTACTGTGGTACCCGTGTGTGCTGGACTGATTTAAACCCAATGTAGCGTGGCTTCTTCGCGTGCAGTTCATATTGTAATGGCAATATCCGGCTTGACCCCTACAGTAGAACACAATAGGTACACGAGAAACAATGCTATCAGTATAATACTCGTTACCAATAACCATTATACCTACTTAAATTAATGCGATAGAGTGTATGTCTGTATGTGTTATTTAAACAGGAAAACGGCTACACTGATTCTTATGAGCTTTTTCTCACGGCCATACTCAGAGACGTCAACTGTCTTTCAACCAGTCATTAGGTGGACATTTTAAATACGAAATTGTAACAATGAAAGATTTTATGTTAATTTTTCCCGTTTTGGTCTGAACTACTTTGCAGAATAGACCATCTGCCTTCCTGACAATGCCATCTCATAAAAGGCGAGCATATACTTACCGTCACTAACACCGTGATATCTAACTAGGTGGTAGATTTTCGAAGCGACTCGTCGGATTAGTATCACCGTCTTACCTTTTCCCACCGCCATAACGTTAGTGCTTGCCATTGACGTGTTCCGGTGTGGAGGGTAAGGTAGCCGTCATTCCACGTAAAGATGATTTACAAGAATTATCATAGCAATTTTAGGAACTGATTCTCTGATAAGATACGGGGATTTTCATCGTCTTAATAAAAAAAATTCAAAACATTTCATAATTTTCTTTTAGTCGAATATATTTGATCTGCTTCTCCTTGCTCCCCTTTCCGTCTCTTTATCTGTGTGTCTGTAGCTCCTAATCGAATGGACTAATCCGACCAATGCTTTTTTTTTCACGTGGTTCAGATGGTTCCTAACTACAATACAAGGTTAGGTTTTGCCAGGCGTTATTTAAAAAAATCTTTATGATTATTTACATCACATACCTCTCACCTTCATTTTTGTAAACCAATAATCTTTGATTTTACATAACGAAGACCAATTTAATTAAACACGTCAAACGGTGTCATTAAAGTGATAGCATTTCAAGGTTTGCTTGTTATATAATAATTTTCGGTCCCGAGTTCGATCCCCGGGTTAGGCAAATAAAGGAGTGTATTTTTAATTTTCTAAAAATGGCGTTGTCAAGGACTGGATATTTGTGTCCGGTTGACGATATGATTGCCACTTATCACATTATGTTACTTAGCCTCTTCGGCTAGTCGTGGGTGCTCTGGTTATGTCTCTGCCAACAATTTATTTACTTTCTAAAAATTGTTTGTATTAATAAATAATCATGTAATAAATACAAAATACAGTGTATAAATAGTAACTAAATAATAAAAATTAGTAATTTGATTAAAATCTATTAAAATATTTGCACACCACAAGTTTGTAGAATATGTTGGAACGCTTCAATAATTTTGTAACATCTTTGTAACACTCATATTCCGCAAATAAATATTTTTCTTTTTTTTTTCTTTTCTTATCTTGGGTAATATGGGCGTACAACGTTTTTTTAATCATAATTTTCAGTTTTGATACGGGACAAACGCTTGGATGACGTTGACGTTGGGTTATACATATTCGTGTTATTCATCCAGAGATACTTGTTTTAAATTTTCATAACACTACAGACCCTGTATTGATCCGGGTGCCCTGTGTAGAATAGATCATCTGTCTTTCACATCAGCCAGCTCGTAAAAGGCGAGCCTAGGTTTAATATGTCGCTGCCATCAAGACCACTGGTGATAGAATACTGTGCAGCACTTACCTGGGTAGGGATCCATCGCCTAACCTATTCCTGTTGTCATAACGACATGCTCGTATTCCGGTCAGAAGGGTAGCCGGTAGACTTGCACAATAGGCCTAACATCCCGGCCACAGGACAGTGACGCACCTATAACATCTATGGTGCTCTTAGGCCACGATATTTCTTACCATCAGGAGAGCCGTGAGCTTGTTCACTGTCTTATCGCATAAAAAAATTTCAATCTAGCACAAATCGGCATTAATTTCCAGGTCATAGTATTTAATCTCGCAGTCATTGTTTGGTGTTATCACGAAGGCATTATACAAGTTACTTGTGACTTCTTTCTTTCTTTAGGTTTTGGCCTTCACGTTAGTATTTTGCCATTAGTCAAGTAGAAATTTGCATCAAATTTTATATCAATTATAATCAGTCATAAGTCGTCAGTAAGTCATGTCAGGCTCTTGGGTAAAGCGGTGGCCTCATTACTTAAGCTCATGTAATGAGATTTGGCGGCAACGAGCAAATACACGATACGCTATCAAGTAGATCAAATAGCTGTCAAATGACGTCATATATGTTTGCTATCTCTATTGTACTTTTGTTGATCACTGGAGATAGCAAATATAAAACACATTTGACAGCTATATGATGTACACTTTTCCATTTCGAGTTGGCCACTGAGATACATAATCAGCCCCCTGGTCCGGAGGGTTATGTAGCCGGTAACTTGCACGATAGGCAATAGCACCCGGCCACAGGACAGCTACGCACCTACAACGTCTATAGACATTATAATTTTTTATTTTATTTCATTAAGGCTGCGGTTATCTCTTACCATTAGGAGAGTCGCAAGTTTTCTCGCTGTTTTTTGACATAAAAAAACCCCGACTGCCTTTCAACAACTCGGTCTCGATACTATCTTCACATCCAAATCCCCGAAGAGACAGGCAGAGGTACAACTAGGACACCTGCGATTTGGCTAACGTACTTAGTCCCAGAATGTGGCAGAAGACAAAACTATCGCTAACATGCACTTATCCAATTAGGGACGACGTTGATTCTATTATTAAAAACACATATTTGAGTTGCCCGACATGGAAATCGAACCCGAGACCTTGTATAGTGAACGCCAACTTCGGACTACTAGATCACAAGGTGATAAGTATGTTCTATCAACACAATAAGTAACAGTAGGTATTATCCTAAAAAGCGTCAAAGGGTTGCTATAGACTACTTTCGGTGATTTGTGTAGCGATCTTGGCTAATGTATAGCGCTTATGGTCTGACATTCAGCTCTCCCCCCACTTCTACCATACCTTTTTTGTCAACAGAACGTTAGTGCTCGCCATTTTTTTTTCACATCAAGAAGTTAGGATAACCAAGGCGCTACGACAAATATTAGTAACCTATCTAAGATTAAAGATCGTGCTATTTTAGACCAGTTGCCAAGTAACCACTGTTATTTTTCAATAGTTAACATAAATATCTTAGCAACAAATCTCAGAAGGCCTATCTTTATCTGTAGGTAGGTTACTAGTATCGACTGTTAATGTTTGACAAAACATCATTATAAACTTTTGTGTGTATTGGTGATGTGTATTTCTTACCATAATGTGATTCGTCTGATTGTTAGTGAAGATAGACCATCACTCGCCCATTGCTAGCTGTTAGGCAGAATTGTTTTATATACTTCAAAGGAATCCGAAATTAAATTCATACAAAAGTTTGAATAAGTAAAGCGTATCTTTAATACAGTTTTAATAGTCGGAAATAATTAACATAACATGTTTGAGGGGTCATGTCTGAGTCATGAGAATAGGACTTATAAGCGTATTCCCATCATTTTATGTTTTTTATTAATAATTAATTAAAATAAACTTAAACTTGGACCTTAGTAATTGGTTTTGTTTAAAAATTTAACCCCCCTTTTATTTTTGTATCTCGTTTGGCTTTTTGACCACAGACAGAAAGAGGGGTGTCATAAGTTTGACGTGCATCTGTATGTCTGTGGCATCATAGCCGTAGAACGGACGGACAAATTTCGAGTTTAAAGGCCGACGTGATCGAAATGGTTTTTACTTCTTAGCTATGTTACATAAAGGTTTTGTTGGGAGTTATTGAACATTTTTCATTTTAAGAATTTAGTAATAAACTAATTTAAATATTTCCATTGTTAGCACTACAATTTTTTTTTATTTTTATAGTCTTTTTTTTAGTTATTACCGAAGTTATATTAAAAAGTATCACTCATAAATTACAAACGCTACATTAGCGGCAGCATAAGAATATCCCGCCTTTTATAACCTTCATAAAAACACTTCACCGTGTCCTGACTTAGGAACTAGATTATCAAGGAAATTTGTCTCTGCGAAATGTACTTAATTGTAATTCTATTAAAAAACACGACGCAGACCATAGCATTGACAAGGCTTAAAAGTTTTTCCGGACTTAAGGGATAAATTAGAGCGATCGGGGATATTTGCCTTAGCCCTGTATTCTTTCAGGACCTATTTCTAGGATCATAAATCAGAAGTAAGTAAGTAATCAAAGCAAAAGTGACCCGACCTCTCTCTCTCTCTCTCTCTCTCTTTCTCTCTCTCAGAGTGACTCTGTGACCTCAACAATTCTTTCCGATATGTGATTAGTGCTATTATACTAATTTATTTTTAAGGACTCTGGTCATGTGTATGTAGGTGTTGGCATTGGCTGCATAGTATTCCAGGTTCGATTCGGGCACCACACAAAATTTGTTTTTCAATCTTCTAATGAAAGCTACATTGTTCTGGATTGGATCGGTTTGCCCCCTTTCAGAATACCTAAGACTAAATAACTTCGGATTATCATGGGTACACGGGTACCCTGGTTGTCCGTGAACAGTCTCTTCGGAGACAGACGAGGAGATACTGTTTTTTTACTTTCATTTTTTGTTATTAAAATGTGAGTTCTATAGCTATCCGGCGAGATTGAGATACCGAAATAAAGCTAAAAAAATATTTTAAGTTCAAAAACGAATCAGCAACTTATTTATTTTATATTTTAACATTTTCTTTTATAACAACCATCCTCTGACAGCAATGAATACATAACAAAAATACAATTATCAAAATTGGTCCATCCCTTAAGATTTGATGCGACGACCATGGGAAATGGGGATATATTTTTATACATAAGATTAACATTAATTTACTATAATAACATAAGATTAATACATATTTTTTTTATTTATTTTATTACTACTAAAACTGTTCTTATTAAAAAGATGCATAGCTAACGAAATGTTTGAAATTAACATTAATACTTTATACTACGCAAAATAGCTCCTTAGTAAATAGTAAACTAAGATATATAAAAAAAACGTGTAATCATGAATTATCCACGTAAAGCAGACGTGCTCGAAATGCACTTTTTGTGCTAGTTCAACACAATATGAAATAATTATTATGCATGTTGTTATTATT
>NJDC01000368.1:90785-109054 GCA_002245475.1 Calephelis virginiensis
CATTTGTGTGATGAACATTTACATCTCTGTGTTTGGAGGTCTGGGTGTTTATTTAATTATTTTTTATTTCCCATTTTAATTTTTCCCTTACCAACTGCATAGTAGAACAAAGTTCACAGACGCAGCTAGTTATATGTAAAAACAAATCTCTATTTGCCTTGGTTATCTCAATACCCATGAATGTATGGAACCATTTCTTTAATTCTTTTTTGTTGTATTAATTTTTAATTTTAATTTTCAATTTTTTTATTTATAGAAGTAGGTACAGTCCTTGGACTTGAGGAATATATTACCAAAGATACACCTGTCCTTGATAGAAATAAATTTAGTATCAAAATATTCATATGAATGAAAAAAATGTGAGTTTATTTGAATTAAATTAAATATTCATAGTTAGGACAGAGCAACATCTGTCGAGTCAGATAGCATTATAGTCATATAATGATATGTTGAGTGTTCGTTTTGATGAGTTATTTATCCTGTACTGTTTGAACAAAGCTCTTTATTACGCGGCACTCAGCGGGATGGAAAAAAGACAAGCAAGACTATTTCTCAATACTTCTTACGAGCTTCCTTTCCCACCGGGGCCACAGGATAAGTAATTAAACTAACATACACCGTCACAACCTTTTTTGGTTGCCCTTTTACAAACCCAACGAAGCGACATTATGTTGTTTTTGTGTGTAGAGACAGCCAGGAGGCTAGAGAGTGACATAAGCAACTTTTATAAAGATATCTAAGCAGATACCTGCGGAAAAACTAAATAACTTAAAAAATAATTATTATCTATCAATAAACTAAACACCATTTAATTTAGTTTTTTTTGTCAAATTGTATTAGGCAAATGAAATGATATTGCTGTAAGCAATAAGGCTACAATATTTTGGGGACGAAGTTCCTTACTGTGTGGTGCATACACTTAGCGAGATGAAAGTTTCAAAAGAGCATAACAAGACTTTCTCAACATGTCTTACTTCGTTTTGATCGAAAATCCATAGACCACTCAAGTCATTTTTTTTTATATAGAAAACCAAACCAGGAAACAAATGTCCTAGTGGTGAAATACAAAAGTCATCTAGAGTCACCAAGGATAGTATGTTGCCTAAAACAGATTACTCTACTACCCCTTAAATCGAATCTTGACAATAGTGGCATTAGTATTCAAATGGAGAATTAGAAAAGCTATACTAATCAAAGTGCACACACGTATAGCGTACACCCCTTACTACATCGACCGACTGCGAGGTTCGGGTTTGATTCCCGAGGGGGCAGGCATTTGTGTGATAAACATATAGATGTCTGCATTTCCGGGTCTGGGTGTCTATTAAATTTATTCTGGTATCTATTTAAGCATTACTATGTATTAGTATCATTGACTAACACCCATAACACAAGCATATAACTTGCTTACTTTGGGGTTAGATTCAATTTGTGTGACTCGTAAAAAAATCTGGCCAAAGTATATTTTTTTTCTTCTTGAACTTCATTGTCTCAATGTTAATTTAAATTGTAAGTATTTAACATCCTATGCCAGTGGTTTTGTTGAGTTGATAATATGTGCCTACAATTTTATTTAAATTAAATAAGTTAATAAAATGTATTAAAAGAGAATTATATGATTTGGATGACGAACATGCTCGAGGATAACTGCTTCAGCTTCATCTCATTTTGTAATATAATTTGTAATAGTACATATTATCTAATAAAGAAAAGTAAAGTTAGGCTGTAAAATGTGTTTTTATGTCCTTTGTAGTGTTAAGAATAATTTTGAAAAATGACTACCCAATTGAATTACTTTTGCCAGATCTCAGTATGTAACTCTGGTTTATAGTGATGCAGAGCGGCACTTAGTAATGAATAATTTGTTGTTGAGGTTGTGATATTTAAAGGTGGCAGTGTTGTTATATTTAATGGTGGTCCTTAGCATTGTTATGATGAAACAAAGCTTAGACTTTTTGGTTCATTAGTTATCTGGAATGGGGTAACAAAGATATAAGCAATAATCAAATAGTTTTGTTGTTGTTGCTGCAATATTTTTAACAAAGCTGCCAGCCTATAGGTTTTCTTAACATGTTTAGATTATGAAACAATAAAGGAAATATTTGTGTTAAGTCTTAAGAGTATTGCAAATATACAAACCATACGAATTAACTATGCACCTTGCCCTGTGACTTTATTTATCATTTTTTATTCTTTTTAATCTAATAAAATATCTGTTTGATAATGGTAACAAAGATGCTATGCAAAAGCAGAGCAGTAGGAGAAGAGTTACATCCAGCAGAGTGCACAGTTGATTGTAGGAATTGTAGGTTTTTTGAGTTTAGGTATCTCTTTAGACCTCTTTAGAAAAATTGAGGTTTGCAGGTAATCTTTTAGAGACCACTCTGCAATGGTAACACTACCTTTGTGAACCAATATGCTAATAAAAACGTAATATTGCCTAATATAATATAATTTGTCGATTAGAATTAGGTGTTTTTGTGATTAAATAATACTAGTTTTCTTTTAAATATAAAAATCAAGCAGGACTTACCACATTATCCGAGAAACCATTGGTAATTTTATGAATTGGTGTAGTAGTATTCACATTCATTGAAGTTATTTGAAAATTACTTCCAAATGTACTCTTTAGCAGTGCAGAGTTATCAGGAGGCTTAGGTCTAGCTGGTTTAGCTCTGATTATTGTTGGTTTTTTCAAAGGTAGTACAGAATAATTACTAATCGGAATGCTTTGCTCATATGCCTGCTTGACAACAGGTTTCTTAGAAACTGGTGGCTTTGGTAATGTTGGAGAAAATGGATCAATTGCTCCAAAATCATCTAATGTGTCCTCTTTACTTAATGGTTTTCTTGAATGTAGAAAGAGATCAAAGTCATCCTCAAAACCACTTTCAGCTTGCGAAGCATTACCTCCACTCAATGGATTATGGTGATTTGTAGAAGTGGTTGCATCAGATCCAAAGCTATCAACACTGACACCATCACTGCTAGATCGTGTTGTAAATGTAGGAGAACTTGGTGGTGATGAAAAATCTATTAGTGTACCTGTTTGCACATTTGTACGTTCACATTTTGGAAACATTTTATTAGTATCTAACTCACTACTTAAGTCACTCACAGTTTGATTTGCACTTGATTGTATCACTGTGTTTTTATTTTTACGTGATAATAAAGAAGAGAGAACTGTGGGTTTACGTATAAAATGTGATGGTTTAGCAGGAACTTCTGGGTGTTTTAGCACTTTCGGTGGAGGAGGTCGCGGTGGGGGTTTCTTCCTCTGGCTATAATTAGGTGTTGGTTCAAAGACATCTCCAAATGGGTCATCATTCCAATTGGTGACTGGGGAATAGCGATTCACCCCAATGCCAGGAACTCCAGGAGCTGGACGAGTAGGTCCTTTCATACCTACACAAATATATTACTTTAGTAAATAATCTAGAATTTTTGTTATGTACTAATCAAAAAAGGATTGGATAGTCGGGGTAGCTATATAAATACATTCCTAAAGCAACCAATCTAGTAAGGTACAAATTTGATTTCTGGCAAGCACAGCAATTAGTATGAGGAAAATTAATGTATAAATTTGTTTAATAAATTATGATTATATAAATCTTAAATAATTCAGCCTTTATAATGATATCATCAACAAAACCCTTCTCTCAAAATTTGTAATAATTTGTTTATTATGTGGATGGATGTAGGTACCCGGGGAGACCAAGGCTGACATTTCACGATCAGATCAATCGGATATTATCCGAGGGTGGTGTCAAGAGTCTCCGAAACCGGCGTCTTTGTATGAAAAGGGTTATGAATGTGAAGGAAGCAAGACAGGTTTGTCAGGATCGTGAGGTCTGGCACTCGATACTCTCTGCCTACCCCATAAGGGACTTGGCGTGAAGATATGTATGTATGTATGTATGTTTATTATGAGTACTGACAAATTGATGAGTTTGTATTATATTTGCCTACCGCACAAGACATGACTATAGAATATGCATTTTTATTATTGAAATACATTTATAACTAAAAAGTGTAAGATACATAGTTAATAGTAAATCTATAGGTCACCTGGTTCTTGACTAATGTTGATTTAACCACGTTATAAAAAATATATTTTAAAATCACACCACAATAAATATGTAAATGTAAATCACAGTGCAACTTCTAAAATTAATATTAACTAATTTACGAACTGAATATAAACTTAGTCAAATGCTCGCTAACAGCAACAAATAAGGCGACTTATTAACACTCGCACATTACCGGAACTGTTGTAATAATGGAACACTGCGTTTTATATGATAATGATACACAAATCACAATTCATTGACAACTAACACCCCAAGCGATAACATATCGGGTTAATTGCCAATTCCACCCACCCAGGACTAGCTTGCAAGCCAGTAACCAGATAAATTAATTCTACAGTCATGTATTAGTTAGTACCAGGTACGAGTGGTACGAACAACGCGCGGCCTTGATAAAAGTTCGACGTATGTCAGATAATAATAACATATTTTGTTTATAACTTTTTGTAACACAGTGATATTTAAAACAAATAGTAACTATCAAAAGACACTATAATTAAAAAGTTACTGGAATTAATCACGTACCCTGTTTAAATAAGTCCATTTCGACTGGAATTGTTACCGCATCTCAGAAAACGTAGAAATAAAATAGACTAGTTTTTAACGTATTTCTTCCTATTCTTTTATTTTCTAGTAAACAGAGCTCATAAAACAATGTATTTAAGAACAGTTATTTTTATTGCGTAGATTCTGACATGGTTTCAGACTTGAAATTTTTGACAGATAAATTTTGACGTATGACTGTTTCATTTTTTTTGCCCCTTTCTGGTGCAAGCTAAGACCTTTAGGCCATGCTGCCACGTCTTCCGTAATAATAAATTCTTTTTCATATTAAAATTTTAAATTCATTTCTTCAGTTTCTTAACATATTGTCTTCCCCTTTTTAAAAGTCTTTTCCTTCACTAAGACAAAGCTTATTTGAGTTCTTCAATACGTCCTTAGTTTTAATTTCTTGAAGTTTACATATACTCCGTTAATTTGTTTTATAGTACGTCACATCCTTGAATTACGATTTTTTTCACACAAATTATAAGACTAAAATTCTGAACACCAAAATCATCTTCTTTCATGTTGGCGCCAAAACTTCTACGACAGTGCAAAAAGTATTTTTAATATTCTTTTTTTTTACCTCTATATTTTATACTAGTCTTATATTATGTAATAAACCCATATCTTAATATTTCATGTCTTTTTCTAGTTTCGTCTTCAAATTTCTTTCTTGTTCAGGCCTCTGCCTCTTCTGTCGTGATAAAACTCTACAATAGTCTTTCACTAGTATAGTTTATTTACTAAATCACATTTACACACAACTAAGTAATATTTACACATTAATTAATTTACAAATAATACATTTTTACATTATATTACAAATTTTTAGCTTAAAGATTGGAGGGAACCCTCGAAATGCGCGCCTTCCCTCTCCGACCGTTCCCGCCAACCTCCTTATTTTATTATTTTTAAGTTAATTTACCTCTTTCTGGGGCCGGCTGAGACCTTTAGGCGATGCTGCCACGTCTTCCGTATTAATTAATTCTGATACAGTCATTAGTCACATGTCTTCGGTATCAATTAATTCTTATACAGTCGTTACTCCCTATTTACAAAGTCACGTCAGGGTCTTGAGTAAAGCGGTGGTCATTTTACACAAGCTCACTTTGGGAGATTTGGCGGCAGCGAGGAAAATCACGATACACTAATTTATTCGTGATAACTTCATTTGTGCACTTTCACTGAACAAAATTAAACTTATTCCCACCTAAGTTGACTAATTTTTCTCATTATTTACACTAAATTCAATGATTGTGAAAATATTATGACCATCTTGATAGTTCATTCACGATGGCGCCAAAACTCTCCATTGTTTTTAATGTTCCTCTCAGGGACAGGCGTCGACCATTAGCTCACACTGCCATGTTTTCAATATTAATAAAATCTTATCATTGTTGTTAATTTCCAATAATTCAGTTCGTTAATTTCATTTGATGAAGTTATAAGTCGTATAAGAATGTAATGTTAGGGTCTTAAGAAAAGCAGCGGCCCCTATACTTGAGTTCGATTAGTAAAATTTGCCGGTAGCTAGAAAATACACAAATTTCCGAATAAATATTTCACTTGTGCACTTTAATGGATAGCCACTGTTGACGGGGCGCAGTGTGTTGGGCAGGGGTGCATCTCGTTGTAAAGCCCACTGATATGAGCTGGGCTGCCACGGCAAAAATCCGCGCCAATGCACCCGGACCCAGTGGGCGTTGCTCCATACAAAATGTATACAAGCGATCTAGGTGGATTATTGCTCTGCAATGTGCCCCGTCCCGGCCTGTCCAACTGAGCGCTATCCTTTAATGAACAAAATTGAACGAAATGCCACCTAAATTGGTTTATAATAGTCATAATACATGTATACGAAGTTCATTAATATAATAATTTTCTTACAAAAGAAGCAATGTTTACGGTTATCTCCATTTTTCTCGTATCTCTCATTATAATCCATGACATCATCTCTTCCTTGTTAAAAGTCATATCGTCTAAAAAGCTTGAATTATTGTTAACTTAAATTGACAGCACTCACTAGGATGGGTTCAAGCGTGTCGGGTCGGGGCATTTCGTATTGCACAGTAAGTACTCTTTAGCACAAATTGGAATCGATGAGGCCCAGCATAGTGTGCGCCGCTTCATACAAAATATAGAAAGCGATCTAAGACTTACTTATGCACAGTAATTTGTTTCGTTGCGATCAGTCAAAAGTGTAAGCTATTATAAGGACTAAGTACATAAAAAGTAATTATTATTTACCTAATGTAAAATAGAAATAGTGATATTAGGGATCGCCATGTCTTATATTAACTTTTCTTTACATTAGCATTCGTCAGTAAGAAAGCAGTCGAAAGTCGCTTGCTTTGTCTTATCCGTTTGCGGATGCTATCATGTCTTCAGCAGATGCCCATATCCCCTTAAAAAATTTAAAGACGGGAGAGCTTCACCCGCTTGGTATGATTCCGATTGTACAGAATCGGTCCAATTAAGGAATGAAGCAGAGATAACTTAGAATATATCTATGACGGCTGATAATTATTTAAACTATAAACACATTGGGTTAAAACTAGGAGATTACTCACTAAAAAAAAGAAGTTTGGTAGGACAAGATTCTGTGAATCACTAAATCCTAAAACGAAATCCTTACTAGTTTGTAAAAATGTAAAAAGATTTCGGGGTTACTTTGGTATTGAGAGTATCACTTCCAATGACTATTCTATCTGGATGAATCATTTTGCAGATAGAATAGCCTGTGCTTCTGTTCTTTATTCGAATTTCTCAACCTCCTCGTCATCTCTTATCTTTTGTAATGATAGAATGGATACTGAGTTCAGTATGGATGAACTCGATTCTGCTATATTAAGTATTACTGACTGGACACCGGAACATGATAGCATCCCTGACTCTTTTGTAATTCATTCGCCTATTATTACAAAACTCTACCTATTAAAACTTATAAACTTCTTCTTCATGTATGGTATCGTCCCTGATTCTTGGAAAAAAACAGATAATACTCCTCATTTTAAAACAAAGCAAAAATTCAAGAGATTAAAACTCATATAAACCAATTGCTCTTTCTTCTTGCCTTGCAAAGAACATGAAGATTATAAATAGATAAGTATTCCTGGACAAATTACACAAATTGAATCTAATCCCAAATTAAGCAAATTATATGCTTGTATTATGGGTGTTAGTCAACGATTCTTATACAAAGAAATACTTAAATAGATACGAGAACAAATTTAATAAACACCCAGACCCGGAAATGCAGACATCTAAATGTTCATCACACAAATACCTGCCCCCGTCTGTAATCGAACCCGAGCCTCACGGTTTTCGATGTAGTTAGGCGTGTATGCTAGCCACTCATCCAACAAGGCGGTCATATTTTCATGACCGCCTATTTATCATAATTATGATTAAAAATAGATTGGAATGGGTTTTGGAAGAAAAAAATCTGCTAGCTAACTCTCAATTCAGTTTCCGCAAAGGCCTTGGGACCCTAGACGATATAAGTATAATGATCATGGATGACTGATAAATATCTCATTTAAGAAAAAATAATTTCTGGTGGGGGCCTTTTTGGATGTTGCCTCTACTTATGATAATGCCCTGCTTCCCATACTCAGGTATAAATTCCGACAGCTGAGAATTCCGGATAGAACGACTCGTTTGATTTGTAATTGGGTTTTTTTTTGCGATAAATAGAAAGATCTTATATAAGTTTCATGACAAAACTATTTAAAAAAAAATTGCAATAATTCAAAAGTTATATCAAAATAAAAATAAGTTTTTGAATCCAGTACCGAAGACACGCCGACAGCTCCCGAACAAACCCGAGTGAATGTGCCGTCATAATGTTAGTTTAGTTAGTTAGATGTTTAAGTAATGAATTCATTAATTTTTATGCAATAATTTTGATTAAATTGAAAATTTAAATAATTTGATAAAAATATAGGTTATATATTGAATTTCATATTATAATTATTTTTCTATCGTTACAATGATATTCAAATAATTATTATGGTTTATGTTTTTTTCTAGTTAAAAGATGATATGGAAAATTATATTAATTATGCAACAATGGCAGGTAAAGCAAATATTAAAATTGATGTGATACCACACAAGTTTGATTGTCAACTTAATCGTAAAAAACAAGGCGGTACAACGATTATAAAATAGCAAGCTACTTCAGACTTCTGTTGGTGTTGGATCTTCATTGCTGCGTGTAATGCTAATGCATGTTTACAACCACCTGTTCACACAATAGAAAAGGTGATTATTGCTTAGAACATCAAAAAAATACAACTGAATAGAAGTATAAATTACCTGTTAAAGCTGCACAGTCATGGCATTGAACATCTTGAATTTTTCTTGACTTTTCATTAATAATTAAAATAACTGAATAAACTTTGCTTCGAATTCGATGTTCTGGACAAACCCATCCTTTCAGGATACATATATTATTTTTACGACAAAGTTGAATATAACCTATAGCTTTGTCGCCGTAACTCTAACACGATACAATCTATAATTTATGAAATAAATATTTATATTGAACATATATCAAAAATAAATATTTAAATATTTCTATTGACATTAGTTTTTTTAACAGGCTTGCCTTGATGCCTTGGCACCTCAAACTTCAGCAGATTCGAACCGAACATCATTTGTCAAAAAATTGTTATCAAAAATATATCAACATCAGGAATATTATCAGACTTTGCCTTTATAAATCCTTTGTCACACATAGGCAGACGAATTAAGTAACAAATTTTTTAGCAATAAATTTTCGATATTATTGTCAAGTCACTTGTAATTGCTGTAAACGCTATACTATTCTTGAACAGCTATAACTTTATGACGTCACAATAATCGTGTCGCGTTCATAGTCACGTGATTTTAATTAAATTTAATCAACTTTTAATTGCGTATAATTAAATGAAAAAATATTACTTTTTTTCAGTTTTTCGCATGACACATCGATATAATTAATAACGAAGTTTTAAAATACATAAAAAAAATCAATAAATTTTTTAATTTTCAAAATCCCAATTACCTTATGGATCGCCACATCTTAATTAAATTCCATGATAATGAAAACATAAGTAGAAGAGTTTGGAAGGGCCTTTCCCAAGGTTCAGTTCTAAATCCAATCTCATATCGTGTGTGTGCCGATATTTTTATACTCTTCTAACATACACATACATACATACATATCTTCACGCCAAGTCCCTTACGGGGTAGGCAGAGAGTATCGAGTGCCAGACCTCACGATCCTGACAAACCTGTCTTGCTTCCTTCACATTCATAACCCTTTTCATACAACCACTACTCTTCTAACAACGATATTAATACAGCAACTTCCAATCTTCACACTGCCCTTAGTTATCTTAAGGATTGGCTCAGTGATCATGGCCTTTCATTGTCAATTCCCAAGTGCCGTGCCGTGTTATCTTCACTAAAAAACGTACAGTCCCAGCTGCTGAGCTAAGATATAGATATATGACATAGTGGGAATCCACTAGCAATCAGATAAAATTGCTAAAAAAAACTCAAGACTTGCAGCATCCCCTCATTTTAATCAGGTAGCAGTGTGCAAAAAAGTGAAAAGGGTGTAAGCACTCTTCGTGCTCTCTCTGGAGAATGGTGGGGTTCTCACCCAGTATCTCAGAAGATACTTTATAACGCAGTGATTCGCGGCCATTTTTACTATGGTAGTTTTCTTCTCAACTGCTGCAATAAACAAGGTATCGTCAAATTAGATGAATCGCAGTCCAAGCGCCTACAAATCATCATTGGAACAATGAAGAGTTCACCGATAAATAGCTTACTAGTTGAATGACAGTATCTATCGGATAGGATTTTGGAAGAGTTATTGGGTTATCCTCCCATCCTCTACTTCAAAAATTAAACCACCTTCTGTCATATTATGACCTGAATAACTTCACCTGCTAACTTTGAACTTCAAGAAATTCTTTCACAATGATGGCCTGATTGGACTACAATATAAACGGATGCTTCCAAACTTTCTCCTAATGGTGAAGTTGGGGCAGCTGTATGGGTTGCAAAATTCAAAGTAATACTGAGCTACAAATGTCCTCCTCAGACTTCAGTATTCACAGGTGAAGCAGTAGCCTTCCTAGAAGCTATACAGTAATGTGAATCTCATAAACTTAACAAGTCCATCATATTTACAGACTGCTTGAGCTGTCTAAAAATAGTACTAGCTATTCCTCTCCACAGCAAGTAAAAAATCACCTATTATTCTTAAAATCAGAGAAACGTTGTATGTCTGTCACTTGAAAAATATAAAAATAGTTGTAGCTTGGATTCCTAGCCATTGCGGTATTGCTGGCAATGAAACAGTGGATTCCTGTGCTAAACAGGCGACTCAAATTGGGATCACAAATAATATCTCCATCTGATTTAAATGCACTGGCCTCTGTAACTTTAAAATCTTCTTGGTCCAATTTATGGAAGGTGTCTTAATCAGAAAAATTAATCAGTGAATCAGAAAATTCCGAGTTTTATGGGGAAAGTGGGAATAAAGAATGGGAAAGTGACATTCCCATTAAACCTTGGTTTTTTTAAATACAAAGGAGTACATAAACAAACGATATCTCCTATATGTTGCCTTCGTCTGAACCATGCATGCACTCCTGTTCACATTTGAAAAATTCATGTTAAAGACCATTCTCTTTGTGAATGTGGGTTAGATGAGGGATCTGTAGATCGTATATTTGTTTCTTGCAACAAACACCAGATATCTTTGTATGATGTTTTTCCAACAGAAATTCCTAACCTTTTAATTTTAAAAGCCCCCTTTGCTATACCAGAGATTAGTAAATATATTGTCTTTGGCTATACCAACACTCCATTTATTTTAATATTATTGAAATATATATGTGCTTATTATAACATTAGATTATTGTAACATATTTTGTAATATATTTGTCCCTTTGGTTGTGTTCTTTCTTTGTTTGCATGTTATTTGTAAAATATGTATATTGTGATGTTCGTTTTAGGTTGACTAGACTCAAATGTAAAGGTTGTTCGCCTAGTTCTACATAATTGTAAACAATTAAAAATTTGCTACGTTTTTTTGGCAAAACGACATTGGCGGAATTATTGTGCACAGCACAGTAAAACCAACTAAACAAAAATTGAATTGAATTTAATCGTAAGATTATTAAATAATTTCAAAACTTCACGGCGACCCGGTATGACCTATGGTATGACCTGACTCTCTCTCTTTTCCTCTAACAAAATTTGTACCTGATAAGGACTTCTCGCTCTCACGCTTTGTTGATTATTGATAGTCATGACTGAAGCATCAAATCTTCAACCATGTTAATTTTCAACTGTCATAAGTTCTTACTACTATGTGTGCTATATGAAAGCAAGCAAAACTGTATTAAGAATCTGGTCTTATAAAATATAAGATAAATAAGATAAAAGTTGTTCAGAAATGGCTGCTATTTTTAAGCGACGAAATAGGCACAGCAATTTTAAAGTTTTGTCTATCTGTCATTCGTATTTTGAAGATAAAAATGTCAGAGTACAATGCTACAAGCTAAAATTTTGGTCGTCACTCGGCATTCTGATACGTAGTATCTCTAAGTAGTCTATGCCAAATAAGTCTTTATAATTTGTGGTCTGTGCCAGGCGAGGTCGACAATATTTACGTACGATTAGACTGTTTCATTATTTTGTAATTTGTATGGAACCCGCGAGATGTAGTAAATTTCATTGAAATAAAAGCGATGTTGCCAAATTCGGAAACGATTTTAAAAATTATACATTGTGCAATTTGCCAATCAGTTGTGAAAAAATCACAGACTAATACATAAATAAATACTTACAAGAATTTCATAAATTGGTCTAACCCCACTTTAGCCAAAATTATATGCTTATGTTATTGGTGTTAGCCGATGTTACTAATACCAGAGATATTAAATATTAATAACATACGTTTATAATAATAGTTTTAAATATTTAGAGACGGAGGCAAGTTGATAAGGACGATTTCCGATTAAGTACACCATACATACAAAAAAATGATATCCGAAGGTCTACTTAGGCATTAAATATTACTTACAAATCCATTAGGTAGGTAATTAAAATTATATTTTTATTAGACTTACGCCACAAACAGTATCTTATGAATTATTGTGATTCAGAATATTTTAACAATAAAATGTAGGTACCTTCCATTTATCCTTATTTTATTGTTTTTAACATTGATTTTCTGTTAAAATGTTAAATAAATTGTCATTTAATTAGATTAATTAAACTAAATGTAAAAAGATTTAAAATCTAAAGAAAAACAAAAACAGACTAAATACTCTATTGGCAATAACTTCTGACACCCTACAGTAAACAAATTAATTACCATAAAAATGTATCCTAAGTGACATAATTGTGCACAAATCAAAATTTTTATATCAAAGTTGCAATTGACTGCCATAGATACATAGCAAACCCGAATTTTGTATAAAATTTACATAGGGAGTTTTGGCGCCATCGTGAATGAAGATGGTCGTAATTTTTTCATAGTTATTGAATTTCGTGTTTATATTGAGTGAAATTAGTTAAGGTGGGAATTAGATTAATTTTGTTCAGTGAAAGTGCACAAATCAAGTAATCATGAAGAAATTGGTGTATCCTCTAATTCCTCGCTGCCGCCAAATCTCAATTGACGAGCTTGAGTAACGAAGCCACCGTTTTACTTAAGACCCAGACATGACTTACTTATGACTGATGACTAATTATAATTGATTTAAAGTTTGATGCAAATTTCTACTTGACTAATGGCAAAATACTAACGTGAAGGCCAATACCTAAAGAAAGAAGAATTTACGTAAAGTGACACATGTCATTTGACATAACACGGTGAAAAGGTATTTAAGCCTGACTGGCAAATCAGTTGCCAAGTAGCAGGATCCTGTTTCTCGTATAGACGTATTTTCGCACTTAACACATACAAAATGTTTGCATGTGGGTGTGCTGATATAGGCTGCACTACCAAAAAAACAATATACATGCAAGTGTTATTAAAATATTGTTATTTATAATATATACGTTATATTTTAATAAATAGCTCATTAATCAATTAATTAGGGAATTGCTGATTTTTCATATTATTTATTTGAAATAACCGGTCACACTGGACTGCGAGTTTGTTAGAAATCCGAAGCCGCCATTATTATAAATACATTAATTGATTCGTGATGATATTTTGTGTTAAGTGAGTTGTGATTCCGCCGCATCATTCCAATTTAAAGATTACGGTGTGTTTACTGGTCTCAAGTGTTTATATTTTTAAAAAAGGACATTCGACGTATTAAAGTTACGTTTGGAAACTTTTTAGGTTAACTTGCTAGTGATTTTAAAAAATGGTGAAATTGGTGAATTTTGTTTAAAATGTCCTTAAACGATTATAAAAAAATGCCAAATGAAGACATGAATGTGATTTATAACAGTTTTCTTAACCTATTCTTACTGTTTTCTTGCATTTGCATCAAAAACCATTATTGATGAAATGTAAAAAATTTAGAATTAAAATGTTAAAAAAACAATTTCTGTTTTGCTTATTATTTTCTATGCATGATATAATTGCCTTGTTTGATATGAAATTGAGTTGCCCCTAAAATTTCTAATTATTGTAATGTTATTGTACCCTTTGCGTTTATAAGTGTTTTTTGTAAGTTGAATAAACGATTTTGTGTTTTTTGAATTTTAGTGGCAATTTGTTTTTTATTTATCAACAAATTAAAAAGTAATTAAATATTAAATATAAAAAAACCCCGTGCCTAGTAGTTTTTGCTTGATATACCTACGGGGCGCCACTGTCTCGTAGCTGTGTAAGGCTATGGTTTCATTTATTGTATATGTAGATACAATTCTTCTCTGTGAGTAATATTGTTCTGTGCCAAGTAGCGACTGGAAGCCATCACTAGCAAAGAAGAAGAAGAAGGTATAAGCCGTATAATTCGAAAGTAAGTCTAATGGCATTCAGATATAAGGCAACTAGTGTCATATGATTTAGGCGAATAAAAAACATAGCAAACTTATTTGTTTTTATTTTTGTATGAAAGTTGCTTAAACTGCTCACTACAATTTTCCTGTCTTTGCAAAATACAATTGTACAATACAATACAATATGTGTTCATAAATCTTTTTAGACAGTTTCATTTTAGATATAAAAAGAATATGGTTACTTATAATCATGTGAATAAAAGAAACGTAATATCAAAATGTGTGACCTGACATTATTACACTTGCCTTTACATATTATAATTAATATTCTAAAATACTTGGAAATATCGGACCTACGAAGTGTTATGCGGACCTGTAAACCGTTGAAAAGCTTAATAGAAAATGAAAATAGTATTTGGAAGTGTATTAGTCTGAAAAAATTAGTTTTAAACCCTAACAGGTAATTTCAGAGACTTTAGTCTATAAACGCAGAAATCTGTATAAAATTAAATAAACTTGTTTTTTAGTGATAACTACTCGTGGTACAACAAATATAGAATATCACATAACTGGTGTCATGGAATATATAAAGACAAGGTTAGTAATTTATAAATCAATGGTTTTTGCCCTTCTACAATTTTTATGTTTTGTACTTTGATTTGAATTCTATTAGTTTTTGATTTTTACACAACTTGTATAGATAATAATAATAAAGTTAATAAATCTTAGTCATGGGATCCAAATGTTATATTTTATTTATCATAAGTAAATTTCATTAGTAATTTACTACACAGTTACACATACATTATTACCTACACATTATTATTCTTTACAGATTATAATCCAGCATAACACCAATTATATGCCATGGCTATATTTTTACAAGTCTGAAGCTATATTTCTTGCTGTGGGAACATCTCTAAATTGTTACTATTTAGAAAGAAGAGCGATACCAAAATGTAGTATGTTATGGTCTTTTGAAGTTCCTACAATCAAGAGAAATGATATTAGAACAAATGATATATCTAGATTTATTGTTAAAGACAATCTACTTATATGTGGAAACAGGTAACATGACATTAAAAATCTAAACTTTGATTTCATCATATTTGAAAACTTATATTAAATACTACTATACTGCTTCACAGCAGTATTATAAGTTTTCAAATATGACAGAAATACCTGCTTACCTCAAAAATGCATCCCAGATTTCTCAATATTCTAAATTGTGAGCCAAACCAATATATAGACAAATATGTACAAAAAATCACAAGAATGATCAAAAGTAAAAAAAAGTATGTGAACAATAATTTAATTTTATGGTCAAATAAAATTTAAATTATTTTTTTTCTATCATTTGTGCAATATTTACCTAGATTAACCTTTCCCAGTTACTAAGTATAATAAAAGGCATCTTCTGTTTGTGTGTTTGACACTTAACTCCTAAATGACTGTGCCAATTTGGTTTAAAATTTGCATTTATATTTCAATGGGATCCTGGATGGTTTGAAAACATAGGTGCTTTATAAAAGGAGCTGTTATTATGGTATGTAGCAGGTAGGTTTTATTGTGCATTTTCATCTTGGACATTTTTTATAAACAGGAAAAGTATACAAAATTTTGAATTATTTAATTATATTATAAAATTATTATTACAGGGATGGTTGTGCTACTGTGTATTTGTTACATGGTATGAGAAAACCTCAGCTACTGTATCACATCAAAGATTGCCTTGAAAATGGATTTGTAGAAGTATCATCTGTTGAACTTGTTAAAAATGTTATTGTCACTGCTTCAAATGACTCTTCCTTTGTATCCTTTTACCAGATGGGAAATAATGAATATAAAGAAATTGAGGGTAAGAAAGTATCTTAAATATATGATTAATATTTTTTTAATTGTACAAATTCACAAGTGTGAATAGTTGTGTGTGTGCGTGCGTGTGTGTGTGTGCGTGCGTGCGTGCGTGTGTGTGTGTGTGTGTGTGTGTGTGATTGCGTGATTGTGTGTGTGTGTGTGCATGCTATTTTTTTAATATTTAAAAACATGAGTACCATAAGAAATACAATAAATAATGGAGGCTTGAACATTATTGTACAGACCTTATGCCACTGATGACTGAACCTTCATTTATCTCAAATTTGATTTACAACTAGGCCAAGAATTTAGGTTATAAATAAAATATGCATAAAGTTTTAACATTATCATTATTTGTAAATAAAGGCTAATAGTTGAAAAGGTTACATATTTAAGATGAAATGAATAAGTAAAACTCAATTATATAAATAATTGTCATAATTACAAAAGAAGAAATTTATTTATTTTATTTTTATGATATTGGAAGGCAAACAAGTAGACGGATCTCCAGATAGTAAGAAATTCACGCCGCTTAGATACACCAAAGGTGGTACTGGTGCTTTACTAATCTGAAGCCGGGATGTTAGGCCTCGAGCAAAAGTAAAATTACTGGCTACCTTATCCTCAAACTGGAACACGTCGTCGGCAAGCACTGATGTTATGGCGGCAGGGATAGGAAAGGCGGTATACCAATCCGGACCAGTCGTTGCAAAACTCTACCACTTAGTCAGATGTCACGGTGCTAGTGACTATGGTAAGACTCTGCTCGCCTTTAACGAGCTGCCTTGCAGGAAAGCAGATATTCTATTCTGCAAAGGAGCCTGGACTATCATATATTATATGTATTGGGTAAAATGTTAGAAGAATTAAAAAAACAAATCTAAGAACAGTTCGCAAATCTTAATGAGAAAAATAAAGCATATAAAAACCTTCTCATTTTACAGTTTTGATAAGATTTTTTCGTTTTTAGGTAAAACAGATATTATGTTACCAAATGATCTAGGCTGCAGGAGTGTGGCAGTTAATACCAGTCAGGATAAACTTGCTCTCGGAGTTAATGGAAACATTAAGCCTCTTTTGCTAGACGTTGCTACGTAGGTTCACCATTGAATACTAAGGTTTTGTTATTATTTATTTAATAAAATAAATCGTTACCCCGAACAATACCTATATTGTAACATATCTAAGAACCATCTTAATTACTGTTTTCAAACAAAAATCCGTATGGAAATTGGTCCATTTGTTCCAAAGCTATGAGGCCACAGAAAGACACACACAGACATGTCAAACTTATAAGAACTCCGGAACTATTGGGGGTTGAAAAATAACTTGTTCTCTTTATTAGTATTGGAATATTTTTTTAATTTTCCTATAGCTTAGTATGACACACTCACCTGATAGAAAGTGAAGAAAGGGTCACATCCAGAATTATTTTACTAAAGGCAGATCCACTCTTTCTTTAAAGACTCTTAAGTTGAGTAGAGGTAGTCAAAGTTCTTAATCGTAAGAAGTACACTGTGTTTAATAAACATGTTAAATGTTAACCTAAGACACACTAACTGTTGGAAAATAAGTAAGGTAACCAGTCTTCATAAATAGATATTTGTGGAAATATACAAGTTTTAATTAGATGCTCAGAATGGTTGCAGTGGCATGTGAAGTCAATCTTGTACTTGTGTGTGTGAAACAAGACTATGCATCCATGCTGTAAATGATAGTCCATCTGATCCATTGCTGTACTCATGACTTGATTTAAATTACTTTCTATGTTTAATTTATAATTGAATTCTACAAAGTTCAATTTAATGT
>NJDC01000368.1:109206-125006 GCA_002245475.1 Calephelis virginiensis
TTAGTCAAGTAGAAATTTGCATCAAATTTTCCAAAATCGGGATTTAATTATAATTAGTCATGACTCATTACTCAAGCTCATATAGTGAGATTTGGCGGCAACAAGCAAATACACGATACGCTAATTTATTCATGATTATTTTATTTGTGTACTTTCACTGAAGAAAATTCTACAAAATGCCACTAATATTGACTAATTTCACTTAATATAAACACGAAATTCAATAATAATCACAAAAAACTTCGACCATATTTTTCTCGATGGTGCCAAAACTCCATTCAACACCCTTTAATATTTAGCGAGTTAAAATTCTCTTAAAATATTAAAAAAAAAACTTATAATATATCGAAATTACTTGAAGATTATTTAAGAATAGCATGTCTAGTCGTTTCAGGTAAAACCTACTTACGGTTCATAATGCTGTTGGCCAAAAAGTCACAGGTACTGTCGGATAGAATAAATCAATCAAAAAAGTTAAACTTGATCTATAACTATAAACTATAGACGCCGCTATATTGGCATCGGCTGCTTTGACGATCGCCTTTCACTTTATAGCTACTCCGCGGCCGACCGTCACGCGACATGCGACACACAGACCAAAAAAATCAGACTATGTAATAAGTTTGACTTTAAAAATCAAATCAATAAAAAATCAGATAAAAACTCGTAAAGAAGTCCAAGATCGATTTTTATATAAAGTATGCTGATAATGATGGATTTTTATCTTGAATCTGATTTAAATTAGTAAAATTTTGCAGGTATATGAAACACTAGATCCATTTTTGTCTTCTATATACTGTGTAAAGACCGATAACAACTATGCAGCCGTGATTGGTTCAGCGCAGTACTCAAGATGTGTTTTGTTTGATGTAAGACGGAAAGGACATGTTCAAGTAATTCTTCTTTTTTTTTATGTTTTTTTTAAATTAATTTTTATGATATTGGAAGGCAAACAAGCATACGGATTTCCTGATGGTAAGAAATTCCCGCCGCCTAGAGTCATGCATTGCGAACCTGAGGCCGAGATGTTAGGCCCCGAGCAAAAGTAAGTTTACCGGCTACCTTACCCTTCGAACCGGAACACGTCATGACGTTATGGCGGCAGGAATAGGTAAGGCGGTGGTACCAATCCGGACGAGTCCCTGCGAAACTCTACCACTTAGATGTCACGGTGTTTCGAAAAATTCCCATCCCGGATCCGTGGACCCTACATGAAATCGTTATTTTTTTAGCAAGGCAAGAGGACAAGATATACACGTTGCTTGTCCAAAAATAATGAAAAATATAGCAATAGAATGTTGGGTTTCCATAATAAGGCTCGCCTCTGCAACAGCAAGGACAGGATAAGAACTGAGAACTGGTGACCGATATGGGTAATGCTGTTATGCCGAATACCGATCCCTACGTCTTTTTTTTAATAATTATTTAGTAGTAGGAAACAACTTTGTCAAGGTCACGGTGGTAGTTACTATAACTATATCAATTTGACGTCGTTGAATCTTACGTATTTGTATATTGAGTTTAGCTTAGCCACTGTATTGAAAAACAATGAAATTGAATTTATAAATTCAATTTGTAATTTAAGAGAATGTGATAAAATATTGTTTTCTTGCTATGTGTTTTTTTTAATTAAGAGTCTACGAAGTCGTCGTCTTTGTATGAAAAGTGATGAATGTGGAAGTAGCTGTTCAGGTTTGCAAGGATATTAACACTTGGCACTCGATACTCATAAGGGAGTTGGCGTGAAGTGTGAAATACTATGTAAATTGTGTATGAAATACGCTGTAATTAGGTACGTCCAAACACTTAAACAGTACTTAATTTAAAAGTTTTTATTCTAATGACTGATTTTTATAATGAACATCTTTTCCAACACTGGAACTTTTACACGCGAAGTATACATGAGTTTCGAAAGTATTCGTGGTTCTCTCTTGATGATAACTCAAAATAACACCCCGGACTTGCCACTCTTATAATTATTATGGTAATATGGTAGAAAAATAAATACTTACATATTTTTGTAAATTTTTCAGATGTATTTCACCCAGAAGAAAACTTCTCCTGTATACAGTTTAGACTTCGACACAAGCAGACTAGTAGCCGCATCAGATAGAGGGGTGGCAGTTTTGAACTTTAATGTTAATGTTGCCAGTACGCGACATAGAGATTACTCGCATGAATTCGAAATTGTTAGAAGATGATAATGTTTATTTTTGAAAGTATCCAACTTCAACCATAGCGAATAATTAGTCTAATACAAAATGACTTATAAAATGACCCTCACATAATCCAAATCCTAATTGATGTTGAAATCGATCATGAGAAGTGACTGTTTTTACTATTACTACTATTATTATTATACTATAGTTACCAGTATAATTTTAGTTTCTACCACAAATAAGAATAATTTTTGCTTGTCGCAAGTGAGGAAGGGCATTAAGAGAATATTTGAATAGTCATCACAATATTTTGTGGAATATAATTAGTTACGAAAATATTTTTTTATACTCGTATCTACGTACAACGCGCTTTTTTAAAATTAAAACTGTAAATACCTTATTATTTTTTATTTATATTAAACCTGATTTAAATATTATATATAGTATAGTAACAGTTTTGATTGGTACTTGTTAAAATTTCACTGTAATTAAAGTCATTTTTACAGGATGTGTGTGTTTGTTGTAGAAAAAGTTTTTTTATAATAATATTACCTACAGGATTTTCAAAATCTGTATTAAACATCTGAAACGTAAACTGAAACTGGGATGTTTAACCTCTTGTCATATGCGTCGGTTACAACGACAACGAGGTTGTGGTGACACGCATTTGTATTTTAAGCCAGTGGTACTATACTAGCTGTATCATAGATAAGTGGGTAAACATTAATATACTTAAATGTTTTCATTTTAGTAAAACTTTTTGATGAGCTATTACTGTGATGATGAGCCACACTGCAGCTGGTAAGCGAGACGCGAAGCGGAAGCGTCTACATCGGGAAACAGCGGAAACACACTAGTACTATCGGACGCGGCTGACAGCCGCGACTTACGGGGCGTTTAGATAAACAGGGGGCCTACCATAAACTTTGACAAAACAGTCTTGTAAAAGGAAAGTTTTACTTCTGTCATAAAATATTACTTTAGTTCGTACCATGACCTTTTATATCAGTCTTGTTTTATTACCGCAATTAATGAATGATTTTTGTAAATTTTGTCTATTACCTGCTACATTCTTTTTTTTATTCTTCTTCTTCTTTCTTATAAATATGGCTTGCAATTGTTTTTCACAATATAATTAGCCAGTTACAAGTATAAAACTTACTTAGATACGTCCCCTTCCGACAGACTAAGATTCCTTAGTCATTAGAATCTATGAATTTGTTTTTTATTCGATATGCATTTTTCTAGTTAGTCATTTTCGTCGTCATATTAAGTCATACTAAGGTCTTAGATAAAGCGGTGGCACTCTTATTGAGCTTTGTTATGGATGCTATCACTATAACAACAATAAGAAAATACACGATAGACCAATTTCTTTGTGAAAGTATCACTTATTTCTGCATTTGAGCTAAAAATTAATTGTGCACGAAAAATGAAACCATAAAAAAGATTGGTAATTTGTGAAGAACTGCATAGATAACTTGTTAAATAAATATCATTTCTATCTATCAAATTAAAAAAAAATGAAAATGATTTTTTCTTGCCAGACTACGTTCTACTACTACTAATCTGAGCTACTCGTATGAAGAAAATGACGATTCTTTCTTTCTTTCTTTAGGTTTTGGCCTTCACGTTAGTATTTAGCCATTAGTCAAGTAGTAATTTGCATAAAATTTTATTTTAATTTCAATTAATTTTAATTAGTCATCAGCAGTCATCAGTCATAAGTCGTCAGTAAGTCATGTCAGGCTCTTGGGTAAAACGGTGGCCTTTTTACACAAGATCATGTAATGAGTTTTGGCGGCAATGAGGAAATATACGATACGCTAATTTCTTCATGATTATTTCATTTGTGCACTTTCACTGAACAAAATTGTACAAAATTCCACCGAAATTGACTAATTTCACTCAATATTAACACGAAATCCAATAATTATGAAAAAACTTCGGCCATCTTTTCTCTTGATGGCGCCAAAACTTAAAATGACGATTATATAAGGTTTTTTGTCAGTGTCCTCCATATAGAAAACTGGCCTACACCAAATTATTATCGTCAATTTTCAGATATTAATGTTTGATTGATAGTCTAATCCAGCCTTTCCCAAAGTGGGCGATAACGCCCCCTTGTGGGCGCTGTAAGCCTAGAGGGGGGCGGTATAAATCTTGAATAAAAATGTTGTTTTTAACTCCAGGCAAAACAAATATACTATTGAGGTTATTGACATGAAAAAAAAACGAGGTGGAAGGCGCTACAAAACAACTGATTTTCAAAGTGGGCATTAGATGAAATAAGTTTGGGAACCTCTGGTCTAATCCTATATTTATCAAGGAAAATTAAATCACGATAACAATTTTATGTTTTAGTTTCGATTTTTTTAATGGTAATTTGTAAAACAATATTAAATCCGCTAGTAATAGTAAATATTAACTTTTTTAAGATCGCTAATTATGACATAAAAACATTACTGCTAGCTGTCACAATTGACGTTATGGTACGAATTGAATGAATGATACATCACAAAACTGCCATGTAACAGCATTGTAAAACTATCTTAGAACAAGGCTGTTTAGAGCCGTCATAGTACGAAAAGTCGATGTAGTATTAAAACATTCCTGCTTTAAGGGCTTATGGTAGGCCCCCAGTACCCTGAGTCGTGCAAACTATCGGATGTCAGCCGTGGAGGTGGCCTTGAGCGTTCGGATGTCCGAAAGATATATCTGACGCGCTGTATGCTTGTGTCAGCCAAATGCGTCCGCGAACGGGATGTGCTTTTGCCTTAAAATGAACACCGTCGTCTCGATGCTTACTGAACGTACGTTTTATTTTGACCCGAATTGAAATGTCACTCCTAAGCGACAACGACGGTGCGAACCGTTATGTTGGAAACATACTATCGGACTGGGTCGACAGCCGCAACTTACAGGGTATCTAAATAATGAGCCGTGCCAGCTATTAGACGTAAGACGCGGACGTGACCTTGAACTTTCGGACGTCCGAAAGATATCCGGCGCGATGTTGTTTACGTCAGCCGTATGTGTCTGGAGTTGGCATGTGCATACTTATCGGTCACGGCTGATAATATGGTTCCAGCTTTAAAGCTAAGATATATGTGGTTAACCACAGATTGCTTTAACCTTCATATTTTTAGTCAATTGTCACAGATCGCCTATGTGGTCTAGCGGTTCAGTTATTGGACTTGACTGCATGAGGTCCCGGGTTGGAATCCCGGGTCGGGCAACAAAATTGGGTTTTTCCAATTTCCTAATAAAAAAATGTTGCTCGGGATAGAATATGTGCCCGGTTGGCGATAGGCTTGCCACCTATCACATTGTGGGTCTTAGTATCTTCGGCTAGTCGTGGGTGTCCTGGTTGTGCCTCTGCCTACCTCTTCGCGGATAAGGGCGTGAAGATACAATTGTCACAGATCGCACTTGTCGTACATAGTGAACTAAATAAATAATGATTTTTGATATATTACACAAACTGACCTAACCCACAAAGTGAGCATGTTTTAGGATTGTAGGTACGTATTTTCCCACTAATATTATAAAATAATATGCGAAAGCTTGTAACTTTGTACAAACAAACAAAGTTCCTCCTTCGCGCAAAAACTGCTGAACTGATTTTCATGAAATTTGGCACACATATAGAGGGTAACTTGGACTAACACATATAATAGTTTTTTTTTTTAGTTTTTATACCGAAATAATGTTCCTTCCCACCGTTAACCACGAGGGCGGCAGCTAGTAAGTCATAAATTTAATGATGTCTCAGATTAATGGATTAGTCTGAGTAGTAAGTATACTCGATCTGTGGTATATAATATATAAGATACTAACGCTAGAGATTATTAAATACATAGATTGACATGAGCATGTCATATTAAAATCGTACCCCGCAAATTAGCCAGAAGTAGTTTTTAGCATCTTATGTTTGCGATATACGGCTGTTATGTTTGTTTAATGTATTGTATTATGTTTGTATGTATTGCACGTTTTTTTTTATTCTTTACACAATTAGAAAAGAAATTCTTGTTACTATCTTCTAAATCTAATTTTAGGAGATTGACACCAAATTCGGAATTTTTTTTTCAGCAAAATGGCAACTGGCATCACCACAATAACTATTGTCATGTTTTGCTATTTTTTTATCAATTATCAGCTGTAAACTGTCAGTTGTCACTTGCCACAAATCACAATGTTTTGATTTAATTTTACACAATTTTTGTGCATCAATTAGTAAATAATGGCATAAACGCAGTTACAAGATTAAAATTAAATATACTGTCGCCATCTAATCCCTCTCAGAAATATGTTTCGCAATAGACTATTTAATATTTTAAAATCTATCAGACCTATAAACAGTAGAAAAGGGTTGTTTAGGTTAAGAAATTTCGCTCCAGTCCCTTTGGGGTGTATAGCTGCTGCAAAATGTGAAGAAAAACAAAAAGAACGCGATTTATCATACGATGTAGATAGTTTGGACCATGAGTTTCTTATACGTCAAGCTACCACCGTTAATGTAAACGCGGCAACTCAATTGTTAACAGTCACATTAGTGGCAATTCAAGATACAAGTGAAAGGTAAATTAAACAAAATGTTTGGATACACAAAGTTTAAATTTCATGGCATTATTTTTCATAGAGTAACAGAGAAAAGTACCGCTTTAAAAAAACTTTTTATCGCGAGATTTCAAGCTAACTAACAGCTCGGCTGTTTTACTAAGATATATCGGCCTGCACAAAAATGCGTTCTTTGTGATTCATTAACAAAGTCGGCGATAACATACAGTGGTTTTATGAGGAGCATTATAATGGGTCAATGAATGTAACAGAGAAATGTGACAGCAAATTTTAACTCACACGTCGATAAAGAAGTTGCATTGCAAAAATAATAATTTGTTTTTGATGTTTTGCTATCAGTATTCATTGACCTTTGTTTGCTCTTCAACTGTTGAGTGAAGGTTCAAACGTACATTTAAACACCATTTATCAGAAAGCTATTTAATTTGATATCAATAAATAGGAAAAAAAATATTCATTAGGAGTAAAGCACTTACCGTTACAGGAAATTGCTGGTTAGTTTAGTAGTTATTTTTGCAATATATGCGTGACTATATGTAGGAGTTCCGATGGTAAGAACTGAGTTTTGTATATGACACTAAATATTCATTATTATTTCTGAACTGAGATGTTAGGTCTTTGTCTTACTCTCTTATCTAGAACTTGACTATGAAAAGCAATGACATTGTGGTGATAGGAATAAGCCTGACAGTGGTGTTGATTCTACTTATATGATTTTTTACATGAAATGCAGATTGAGAGAGGCTTTGGTCAAAGAGATATGTTTAGTGAAACAGGCTATAGAATGGGGAGACGATGGAACTCCTCCCCATCACTGGGATCAGTTAGTAGCAGTCCGTGGATCTCTATGTGACCTTCAACATAATCTCCGAACATTACTCAGTAAGTACAAAATAAAGCAATGTTTATACATTCCACACCAGGGCTATATCTGTAACAATAGTAGTGCAGTTCTATCATCTGAGTTACTTACGCATGTTGGCATTATATCATTTAAGATTTTGGATATCTGTAAAAATATTATATAAAAAAATTATTACAACCAGACTAGAAACAACTATTGAGGACAATAGTTACTGCCTATGTGTTAAGATGTATGTCAATGAAAATATTATTTTGACAACTTTTTATTAAAAATTATGTTCATGTCCCTTTTATGATATTGGAAGTAAGTTCACCAGCTACCTTATCCTCTGAGCTGGGACACGTCAACGGCAAACACTGACGTTGTGGCAGCAGGAATAAGTTAGTAAATCTATATTTTCATTTATTTTGTTTAATGCTATTCTATTACATTTTGCAGGTTATATGGATTATGCAGAAAAGTTAGCAACTATGGCGGCAGAAATATCATATTTATCTGGGAATGTAGCTGCATCTGATGCAATATGTGAAAGGATTGATCAAGCCTGCAGGTAAACACTGAAAACATGTGAAACCAATATTTAACACTAGCTAAACCGACAGACGTCTTATCCAAACTGTGCATATAAATTTTTTTTTCATATAAATATTATCTAACAATAACTAACACTACAGAAAAAAGCAATAGCAAAATAATTGTTTCATTAGTTCACATGTGTTGCGATGACCAAAAGAAATAGAAATACATTTATATGTTTGAACTGTTGGAAGGTCATAAGCAGGTGTATTTTCTAATATGCGATCGATGTTGTACAGTATGTATGGAACACAGTTCAAATTTAACTTAGCGGAAGGTAGGGAACAACATTATTGAACAATAAAAGGACCTTACATTTGCAAACATGATACACCTACATTATAATAAACAATGTAGTACATTGTAGTAATACTAATAGGACCCGATAGATGTATTAGTGTAAGATGGATCAAATTTAAAATACTTAACATAGTTTTATTTACTTACTATTATATTTTATTTACGTTTTAGTGGCTGAGGCATTATTATATCTCACCAAAAACATTTCATGTAAAATGTTGCCAAGACCACATTAGGTTTGCCCTGTGAAAAAAATAACAGATCTCATGTAGAGCCAAGCTTCTGAATCTACACAACCTAACTATACTGAACCTAACTTCACTAGACGCACCATGCTTCGTGTAATTTGTATTCTAAACTTTGTTTACCTACGTACCAAATTTCGGCTTTCTAGCACATCAGGAAGTACACATACAGTACATTTTGAAGTATCAAACATACTTTTATCCTCCCATTATAGGAGTGGGGGTGAAAGTCATAAGTTTATAAATTTTTTTTTTGGTTGTATACTAAACTTAGATAACATACCAAATTTCGGCTTTCTAGGACTTCAGGGAGTAGCCAAACATTTTGATGCACGTCAGTGAGTGTGTCAGTGACGAAATCGGTGTAATTTAGATATCAATAAAATTTAAAGAATTAGTACTATTCGATTGAGACTTTGTATGTTTAATTAGTCTATTATTGACATCAAATTCTGAGAATATTAACTATCTAGAACTAACTCTATGAGGGTTCAAAAAAACGGCAAAAGACTTTGAGAAAAGGTAGGTAGTGCCCTTGCGCAGTGTCCTACACTTGACTTGTCATGGCGGGGGCTTTACCGTTCACCCAGATCAATTACTTTAAAAAATTCAACAAGTAGCCAAAGTTTTGGTTTTCCAATTATGATGACAAGTAACGATTTATGATCTTTGATTGGTCAAAAATTCCCGCCGCAGAAGGAAAGCCGCGCACTCAACGGACATGTCACGACCTGAATATCAGCAATAAAATCAGCATCGATTAATGCGGATGCTGATGTTAAAAACAATGCTTAAGCTGATATTTGCAACATCCCTGATCTGTAATTAATCATGATTGGTACAGCGATTGACTTACCCACGTATAACTTGGGAAAGTCATGAACATAGTTGTGATGTTTGTGGTCAATAGTACCTACATTTGACACCACAGGGCCATTGGTGTTCCAGTAACTTGTTTTTTATTGCTCCGCATGTCAGGAAGTAATGAATATAGTTTCATTATGAATACAACAGGTGGCACATTAGCTCTGTGAGTAATATTGTTCTGCGCACATTAGCAAGTAAATTAGCAGGTGACATTTAAAATTAGTAATGACAGGTGACTACCACTTTGAGAAAAAATTTGGAATCAATAACACTTTCGATCTCTTATTTCTTACTTCGAGTGTAGTGAAGGATAGAGTAGCTGCTGTATTGTTTATTGTTATGATGAGTTTTACAATATGGTTGCATGGATCCAGTAGATCAAGTGCTTCGGCTTTTGATTTAAAATTTCCGAGTTGTTTACTACGGAGGAACAGCCTACGCCCACATGCTGTGAACTCTAGCGTTCGGCTAGTACGTTCATGTTTTATTATTGTTAAGATCAATTTTTTGATCTTCAAATACCTATATCACACTTTAAAAATATTATGAGTATACATATAATATAATGTGCATTTGACCGCCTCGTTAGTTGAGGGGCTAGTGTACATGCCTAACTCCATCAAACAATAGCGAGGCTAGGATTCGATTCCTGTGGGATACAGGCATTTGTGTGATAAACATTTAGATGTCTGTATTTCTAGGTTCACATTTAAATGATTCTGGTATCTATTTAAGTATTTCTGTGTTAGTATCTTTGACTAACACCCGTAACAAGGTAGATTCAATTTGTCTGAATTATATTCTATAACAATATCTCTAATTTAACAATTATATTATTAACACTATACAATTATTATAATTTAGCTCACACATGTTCAGAAAGTTCTATTGTGCTTATGGGATTTTTTATTTTATTTTGGGGCCTTTTATATGCCTAAAATTACACCTAACAACTACAGAAAAATAAACACACAAATAGCAACTGTAAAAAAATAAAAAACTTTTTGTCTGTTTGTTCAATAAAAAACGGCAGTTTATAAAAAATGATTTATTAAATTGAGATAATCAACTTTATAAATTGAATACATTTCATTTACTTATTTTATCCAGATTATTTTAAATACATTTATATGTTACAAACTTAAAAATACACTGTATACACAAATTGTTAAATCTTGAGACAGAGCAATAATTTAAGTGTAGGTAATAAATTATAAAAGGAGGATGTTGTAATGATACAGTGACTTGCGCGATTTAAAAAATAAACTATTGCATTTTTCTATGTAGTGGGGAACTAGATTGTATTCAAGGGGCTGATAACGTATCTTAGTGGCCAACTAAAATAGGAAAAGTGTACATCAAATAGCTGTCAAATGATGTGCTTTATATTTGCTATCTCCCGTGACCAACAGAAATACAAAGGCGACAGCAAATACAAAACACGTCATTTGACAGCTATTTAGTGTACACTTTTCCCATTGGAGTTGGCCACTGAGATACGTAATCAGCCCCCTGATCTAGTTTGCTGCACTTGGGCCTTCTTGTCAAGCAACACATTACACACCCCAATTTGCAACAGCAAATGCGAAATACATAAAATGTCTATATATTTTATGTATCTTATAATGAATGCCTGATTTAATAAAATAATAAAATACACTTGTACTTACTCACTCCCACTAATGTAAACAAGGAAGTGGATATCAATAACAGCCTTTGAGAACAGCTGGATTCTTACAGGTAATTTATATGTGTTGAAAGTATGTGGTCCCTATTTATTTAGGTCCGCCACATACATTCGGAATTTGATTACGAAATCCCGTTTCGAAACGCTCCATACAAAGCGAAATTTGGTAAGCCATGTCCAATGTGGCTAGTCCATATTTTTGTTATCCATTGTTTTTGTAGTCAATGTTTGCTGCTTTCGAACTTTTTTCGTAACTAAATTCCATAACAAAGTTCCGAATGCACATGGATTGATTTTATGAAAACCGCAGTTACCAATTTCTTAAGATAATTCATTTACTGCTAAGTGCAGCCTTTCCTCACTATCCTGATTACCTCTGTCATTCCCTGATAAGTTATAAATAACCTTTTAATCACTTTACGTCGGGTGTGGACGTGTATTAAAAATGAGAAAACAGTACTTATAGTGTTTCAGGGTATGATAATACCTTTGCGTTTATTATTTTTAATGTCGTTTTTATAGTATCTTCAGAACTATGCTAGATAGTTAAAGCTAATTCTAAAACCGAATGTATCTAAACATGAATAAAACAAATATATTTCTTGATAATTTTTGTCTGGACACAACCTTACATCATATTTTACCCAAGATTTTTTAATTAGCTTTCGTAGATTTGATCCATTTTGAAAATACCTTTGCGTTTATTATATTTAATGTCGTTTTTATAGTATCTTCAGAATATGCTATATAGTTAAAGCTAATTCTAAAAACGAATGTATCTAAACATGAATAAAACAAATATATTTTTTGGTAATTTTTGTCTGGACACAACCTTACATCATATTTTACCCAAGATTTTTCAGAATTAGCTTTTCTAGATTTGATCCATTTTGAAATTCAATTTTAAAAACTCGTACGAAATAATAGAGTTAATGTTAACCATTTAATGATTCCAAATTAGGTATACAAAATATAAAGGAGAATGAAGAATTTATAAAAAAAAAGTATACGTAAGACTTGACCCACCAATAGAAAAATGCAAAAAATCTTTGCAAAAAATGCAAAATGTTTTGTAAACATTAGATTTTGTAATGATATGTATAGCGATAGATAGCAAACTCCGTAAGAAACATTTTTTTTTGTTTAATAACATTTCAATAAGACCACACCTCTGAGTGTACAAATTCATGGTGGCTACTTCTAAGATCCCCAAGTCGAATTCTAGTCTACTCACCAAGACGTTGATTGTCATCCAACCCTTAAACTTCGCAACCACAATCAACGAACTATAATCCTTAAGTATAACACTTCAAAGTTTTCCTTAATTAACGAAGCGTTGGTCACAGTTTTACAAAAAATACCAGATATAGACGGGGAATAAGTACAGAACATTAAAGTACCGAGCAGTCGTAATTGGATATCTTAACATTTACAAAATAACACCTACGGATGGTGTTATTTTGTAAAAGAAAAGTTTCTTGAATACAGGAACCACAAATAAAGCATGTCATTGAGGCACATTTCTTCGAGGGATTTCATTTTGCATTACATCTTGGTGGGACATGGTGGATCTACCCAACTACACAAAGGTGTAACTACATTTTCAATTGATTTATAATTACTCAATTACTCGAAAACTATTTGATTTACATTAAACTCAATTTTGCATTGCTCTGCCTCAAGACGTAAAAATTAATATCAATAAAATAAAAAAAAAACATATCACGTGGAAGTATTTCACCATCTTTTAATAAACTGCAATTAGTAAAACTATAGTGCATTTTATTTGAACAGAATAATAGGATAATTGATATTCGGAAAAGGCTTTCTACGTTTCAAAGCTGTAAGGACAAGGCGTATGTATATCTTCGAATACATACATTTTTTACCATTTTGTTCTTGTGAAATGTATGGTGTTCGTATTGCAATCTTATAATAATAAAAATAAAATAGAACAGCAATGAGGTCCATCGACAGAAGTCAAAATGACTTTATACCTTTTGATTAACGAAAACGCATTGTGGTTTGTAAAGAACATGTGTCTGAAGGTAAACAACTTGCCTTAAACATGTTCTTTATTACTCAAATACTAGCTGACCCGGCAGAAATTCTGCTATTTTTTTGCTGTGATTAATCTCATCACTTAGGGCTATAAAAAACATATGTTAGCCGATTCTCAGACCTACTCAATATGCTCACAAAATTTCATGAGAATCAGTCAAGCCGTTTCGGAGGAGTACGGTAACTAAAATTGTGACACGGTAATTTTATATAAGATATATAAATTTTATATAAGATTTATAAAAAAATCGTTATAGTTAGTTTAATCACAATTGAATCTGCACAAATATATTTCACAACAGTATAGCATGCTAAATGCATAGTATACATAGTATATGCTCTATGTTTTTGACACAAACATATTTTATGAAAGTGACAGTAAAAAAAAAATGTTTATTACTCATTATATTATGGTTATAACTTTATCACGTGCTTATGAAGCCATATTACCATTTGGGACAATGTGCCATCATCAACATCAATGTAACATAATGCCTTTACTTTTTCGTTTATCACTGTCCATGTTTTATGTCAAAAATTGGTCACAATAAAGAATTAAATAAATAAATATAATGAAACGATTAAAAATTGAGTCAAATTGACATTATAAAACAAAATTTAAAAGTCTTTTTCACTGTCATACTAATTTCTAGTTTATTAAAGATGGTCAACATAACAATAATTATTACAATATTAATTTATTTACAAAATAATGTGATTTATTAATATGTGTAGGACTTGTAACAACCAGAAACGATTAACACATGAATTACAACAAGAGAGCTTGGAATTACAACAGCAGGCGATCATCAACGCCCCGCATCTTGAAGACAAGCTGAAAAAGACACCAACAGAACCAAAATGAGGACTTACGTAGATTACTAGCCACAAAAAACAGTGATATTAGACCATAAGATTATTACAATTTCTTTTTATTTATTCTTTTCACCCATTATTGTGTCATCCCTCAACTACATCACTAGATTAGAATGTACATCGGAAAAGAATTTCGGGTCTACAATTTCATTATTTAATATTCGTTAAGGTTGACTACATATTGTAGTTTTCAAATTCGGACTTTTGTTTGATTTATACATATTACTAGCTGCATATTCCGGCTTCGCTCTGATGTTAATTTTTTTGATTATAAATTGAGATGTAAGCTATCCTATCTTTCAAGTTGGATCAAACTGCACACGGTGTGCAAATTTGATTCAAATCGGTTAAGTAGTTTAGGAGTCCATCGCGGACAAACAACGTGACACGTAATTTATATATATATTAAGATAAGATGAATTCGACCAGTAGCAGCCTGACAGGGAGGCAGATGGTCTATTTTTCTAACGCTGGGTTTTATAACGAGGGGTGGGGTTTAATCTATCCTTGCTAGATTTATAAACTTATAAATGTCACATGATGTTTGACGACTGTACCAAGGATATCAAAATCTAAAATGTATACTCTGAATTTATAACAATTAAGCAACGTCACTTAAGAGTGCCAAAGTGGTATTTCTTAAACTACCCTCATGTGACAACGTTGACACAATAAGAAAATTTAATACAATTGATAACAGTGAACAGCCAATTGGCGGGAAATGGTGTAGGGATTTAAGATGGAAGTGTATTAACTAAATTGTAATAATGAGATAAATGCGAAAGTTTGTTAAGCGTTAGTGGCTAAACCGATTTAGATGAATTGTGATATGCATATAGTTAGATTCAAATTCAGAGGCTATTTTTTTTTCATTTAAAATCAACACAATTTACAAGAGAGGGGGGGGGATTAGTTTGAAAATCATGTTGAAGTTAATCAAAGCTGTTGTCTCGAGTATTATTTAATGCTAAAGTCGCGTCTAAATAGTTTATTTTAAATTTAATCTTAGTTTGAAAAGTATCAACCAATTATGTAGTTGAGCGTTTTTGATGAAATTTAAGTATCTTCACGCCCATATCCCCGAAGAGCTAGGCAGAGGTACAACCAAGGCACCTACAACTAGCCGAAGACACTAAGTCCCACAATGTGATAGGTGGCGAGCCTATCGTCAACTGGGCACATTTCCAATCCTGACCAACATTTTTTTTATTAGAAAATTGAAAATCCAATTTTCTTTTTGTTGGTCGAACCCGGGACCTCATGCAGTCAAGTCCAACACCCGGACCGCTAGACCACAGAGGCGATGAAATTTTACTAAATTTTTAATTTTCTACCAATATTTTTGGTAATGTTGCTCTCGCAAGAAAATTTGAAAGTAAATGTAGGTGTGTATTTATATATTCCTCAGTCATTACCTCTTAAAAAGTGGCATCTTTGTTGAGATGAGTTTCGATGTCGACTCTGCATATCGGGCAGTGTTTGTTCGTGCTGAGCCACTGGTCGACACACTCCATGTGGAACAAGTGCATGCAGGGCAGCCGCCTGAAAGCACGATTGTTGTTACTGTACGAGTGCGACCA
>NJDC01000368.1:126228-144738 GCA_002245475.1 Calephelis virginiensis
AGAGCTAAAGAGCCATAAAGATTTATGAATGACGCCTGGCTTACCTACTGTCCGCCATTTTGTTTTTTTTCAATATCATGTTCACTAATAATTCTTTCAAAAATGGGTAGCTAACATCAATACAAACAAGAAATAGACTGAGACAATAACGCGTAGTCACATTTCGCAGATATGAGCTCCGAAAGTTGTAACTTAATAAACATGTCTGAACCCCGTAAAGTCGTAACCTTTAATAGTAAAACTTTAGTTGTTTTTATCTTCGGAATGTGACACTTAACGAGTTTTTTTTCTAAGAATATTTTTTATTTGTATTGATATTAGCTAACAATTTTTGAAAGAATTATCAATGAACGCAATTTTGAAAAAAAAAAAACAAATTACCGAACGGTAGGTAAACCAAAATCTTCATAGCCCTTTGAGCAAAATAACAGTAGCCAAGACCGAATCAATTCGAATTTCAAGTTTCAACCCCAAATAGTATAAAAAACTGAGAAATATATTTAAAAAAAAAGTATCTTCACCCCCATATCCCCGAAGAGGTAGGCAGAGGCTCAATCAGGGCACCCACGACTAGCTGAAGACACTAAGTCTCACAATGTGATAGGTGGCAGGGCATATATCCAATCCCGCGCATAATTTTTTTTATTAGAAAATTGGAAAAACCAAATTTTCTTTTTTGTTGCCCGACCCGGGATTCGAACCCGGGACCTCATACAGTCTAGTCCAACACCTGAACCGCTAGACCACAGAGGCGGTTATATATTTTATTATCGTACATTTATATTTACTAGTGGTCGCCCGTTGGTCGAAATTCGACCATAATAATTTTTAATATCTTATTGTATTGATAAGAACGCCATCTTCATTGTTCAAGACCAACTACCTACTTTGTTTCCAAACTTTTTAGTGCGCCATCCTTTTATCGTTATCATCAATATATTTGTTTGTGTGTGTCAAATGCATGGTAGTGTGGGTAATGTTTTATTTATTGATTTAATGTACTTTATAAGCATTATTATTGAAAAATATTAGCGTTCTGCACTTCTCCTACACATAAACTACAAGTGTACCAAATTTTATTCTCCTGCGTCCGCGCAAATTTCGTAAAAAGGGGTCCAAAGTTTTGGCATCACGTATTAATATATAGATACTTAAAATACAAGTGCAGGAGAGACTTAGTTATGTATCTGGCGATAATTATCGGTGACTATCGAAATAACAAATAGCGCGTAAGCAACAACCAATACAAAGCGGTCAATTTGCGCAAACCTCATGTAGCGCATTATAATTGGTCTGTCTCGGCAAATTATAACGCGCGAATTTCACACGATTCAAAAATGTGATTTCTAAGCGACTAAATCGGGTTTCTTAATAATCATAATGTTTATTCATAATTGGCGGTTTCATTTTTTTTTAATATCCAAATCATACTTACATAACAGGAGGGGAATCGTGGTGTTCCAATTCATCAGGGAACTGAAAATAAATAAAGTAGGTAAGTAAGTATCTTCACACCCCTTATCCCCGAAGAGGTAGGCAGAGCCACAACTAGCCGAAGACACTAAGTCTCATAAAGTGATAGGTGGCAAGCCTATCGCTAACCGGGCACACATCCAACCCCGAGCAAAGTTTTTATATTAGAAAATTGGAAAAATCCAATTTTCCCGGGGATCGAACCCGAGACATTAAGAAGTCAAGTCCGACGCCGGACCGCTAGACATCAGAAGCGAAAATAAACAAATTAACTATAAAATATCGTAGTAAACTTAAGACTACTTAAGGGTATGTAGTCTAAGGGGGTAGCCTTAGACTACATACCCTTAAATTGTAGCTTAGGAACAATCTCGATCAGGCGACGTTTTTTAAATTAGAAAAATGAAAAAACACTTCTGCTTTTGGTTGCCGGACCGGACCACAGAAGCGATATTACATAATATAATGTAAAACATTAGGAGATTATCATAAGTAACATCATAATAGCGAAAGTGTGTTTGTTTGTCCTTCTTGAACTGGTAAAGAGCGATGACATGTTATCATTTTATACGGAGATAGTTACAAGGCTAGCACACAAACTTGATTTTATCCCGATATCAAAATGGATTCCGGCTAAATAATTTTTAAAAGTGGCTGTGCCCCCCCACAGAAAGTTACCGTGGACAACGTTTAGTAATAAATATTTCTGGACAAATTATTCGAATTGATGTAGCCCAACGGTAAAGACATTACTAGCCTGTTTCACGGGTATTCATCGACGAAACAAACTGAAATCTATATCCCTATAAATTTTAACCTATTATGTTATTGATATCAAAGCTATATTACTGCAAAGTTACATGAAAATCCGTTCAGTAGTTTTTGCGTAAAAAAGTAACAAACATACACACATCCTTACAAACTTTCGCATTTATAATATTAGTAGAACATAATGTAAAAATAAACCCCCATCCGCCTGGTCGCATCACGCTTGAAGGGATGGCCCAATTCTGTTATTTCTTTTTTTTTGTTATTGTCAGGTGAAGGATCATATGAAAAGAAAAACCGGGAAAGTTGAAAAATTCACACTTCAATTTTGACCATACAAACTGTTAGTAGCTGTTAACGTCAAGCGATTGGGAATTCGCCGGTGCGGCTAGTACCAATACAATATTTACCGATAGCATAGTGGTAGGTCTGGGCGAGGAGTACATCACGGCGGGGTACTGGTTCACGCCCGACGGTAGCGTGTTCATCTCGGCTATCATACTCCGGCGTTGGACTTCCTGATATAATGGTTAACATAAAACATTGGTTCACATTGTTAGGGTACAGGAAAGTTAGGGTCTTCACGCCCATATCCCCGAAGAGGTAGACAGAGGCACAACCAGGGCACCCACGACTAGCAGAAGATACTAAGTCCCACAATGTGATGGGTGGCAAGCCTATCGCCAACCGGGCACATATCCTATCCCGAGTTCTAATTATTTTATATAATTATTTAAAAATAATATTATAGACAAAAATCAATATTTAAGGAAAATTACGAACGCCTTCTCATATAACAGCTGTTATCAGCCTTTTCTAGCGGTAATGAGTGCATTTTATTTTAACGTTAGATTTTTAACCTGAACTTGTTGCAAAAAACTTAACATGACCTGCGGGGCTATTCAGTTTTTTTTAGTGATAATCATTGGGTAAAGTGTACATCAAATAACTGTCAAATGATGTGTTTTATATTTGCTATCTCCATTGTATTTCTATTGGTCACTGGATATAGCAAATATAAAACACGTCATTTGACAGCTGTTTGATGTACACTCTACCCAGTGATCATCACTAAAAAGTTACTGAATACCTCCTCTATAGGGATAATCTTAAATCTGGAGTTCACGCAAATTGGAAACGGATATTTTGTCATTTTAGATACTCTTGACCACAGTACTATTAAATCATTAACACATAGTTAATATTAAACAGTAAATTATTTATTTGGTATCGTTGATTTTTTTGGAATTAAATCTAAATAATCCACTAGTACTGTGGTCAAGACTACCTAAATTGACAGAAACGATTTTAATTTGCGTGAATTTGAGATTAAAGAACCCTAAATATTAGTCATCAAATCGAAGGAGATAGTATAATTCATTCAAACTAGAAAGAAAGAAAAAATATTTATTTGCCTAATATGAGTGTAACAAAGATGTTACAAAATTATTTAAGCATTCCAACATATTCAACCAACTTGTGGTGTGCAAATATTTTAATAGGTTTTAATTAAATTGATTTTAATTATTTATTTACTACCTATTTAAACACTTTTTTTATTGATTACATGATTATTTATTAATATAAACAATTTTTGGAATGTAAATTAATTTATAACCGTAAACTACTAGAAAAATTTCCATTAAGCATCTTTTCCTGTACCCTTCACTTTATAAATATCTTTGAACAAATCAAACAAATTGAGCTAACATCAAAGTAAGGAATGTGTTCTTGTGATACGTGGAATTACTTATATCCAATACATGAATACAAAAAACACTAGTGTAGAAAAAATATTTCAGCCTCTACTTGTCATCTTTTCCTTAAATAAACAAGGAAACACATCTCTTATTCTAAACTTCCAGATGTATAATTAAATATCATAACTTACCAACATGTGTTGTTGTCGATGCCACAGCCTTTCATGTATAATGTAAGGAGGCGCTAAGGGCATTGGGTCTCTTCGCCGCTCTCCTAATGGAACAATATTTATACTAACGTTAACTATACATGGTTGTCTCCCTACATCATTTTGTATTCTGTGCTATATTTTGTATTTTTTTATATATGCCCACTAGCGACGCGGCCTAATAATAGGTATAAAATTGTTAATAATAAAGTTATATTCAATTATCTCGTTTAGTATTAAAAACTTGCAATATTGTACATAAGCAGATTCAGGTATTTTAATGTATTTAATATGATAAAGGGAGTGTTGGCGCCATCGAGAGAAAAGATGGTCGAAGTTTTTTCATAATTATTGAATTTCGTGTTTATATTGAGTGAAATTAGTCAATTTTGGTAGCATTTTTACAATTTTGTTCAGTAAAAGTGCACAAATGAAATAATCATGAAGAAATTAGCGCATCGTGTATTTCCCCGTTGCCGCCAAATCTCACTATATGAGCTTGAGTAATGAGGCCACCGCTTTACCCAAGAACCTAACATGACTTGACTAATTATAATTGAATCCCGACTTTGTAAATTTGATTCAAATTGATGCAAATTTCTACTTGGCTAATGGCAAAATGCTAACCGAATACCAAAACCTAAAGAAAGAAAAGAAAGAAGATGATGAAGGTTAGTACAGTATCCGTTTAAACAGCTTTGTAAATTAAAAGTAACCTTTTTTTAAAAACTAAATTTATCCTTAAAAGATGTACTCTTTTGCTAAGCTAAAAAGTCGGGCAAGTGCGAGTCGGACTCGCGCACGATGGGTTCCGTACTATCATCAAGTAGTAAATTGCAAACTTATAGTTAGGTTTTCGATACACATCCGGGCAGTATGACGACCCTCGCGCGAATACGCGCGACTTTGGCTCGCTTCGCTCCGTGATGTTATCCGCTACCTGTGCGGCCGTTGCTTAGCAACCGCCTCGCCCTTGCACTTATATTGCTTAAAAGTTAAAATGTTTTACATTTTTCCCCGAAAAATGCCTATACATTTTAAGTTATTTCACATTGAAGTTTTGAATTGATGCATTTGCAAATATATGAAAAGCTGGTGTTCTCTTCTTCCCTCTCCCCCTCTTAAGTGAAAACTGAAGTTCATCAAAGCTCTAAGCACAAGCTTTTATTGTTTCCTTTTCAAAATATAACCAAAAATAATTCGAGTATGTTTTTTTTTATGATATTGACAAGCAGGCGGATTTCCTGATGTTAAGAAATTCACGCCGCCTAGAGACACCAAAGGTGGTAATGGTGTGTTGCCGACCTGAACCCGAGATGTTACCTCGAGCAAAAGTAAGTTTACCGGCTACCTTACTTTATAATATTTATAACTATAGAAACAGAATTTACGATTTTAAGTTTAAAAATTCTTCATTAAATAAAACATACTCTATTTTAAAATATATTAGCGGCCCGGTAAGTGCTTCGCTACATGTATGACCGCACATAACGACATAACACAACACAAAAAAAGAAAAAAGAATTCATTTGTTACAAAAATAATGCCATTGATTTTTATATATACAGTCGTGGTCAACTAATTAGGGACATGCAAGATAGTGAAGAACAATAACCGGTTATGTACATACAAATATAAAACCCTATTCATTTCTCAATAACTATTATTTGCATAATTTGGTCCGATTATTATGCTTTAAATGGCTGTAAATAAAAGAATAAATAAATAGAAAAAAGTATTTAATATCAAAGGTTGAACATGTATTCAATTTTAAGGTATAATTCTGTAGCTGGACATTTAATTAAGGACAGTAAACTGTAATGAAAAATAGAGTTAAACAAAACGAATAACCTGCAGTATTATAATATGTTTAACAGCCCCATTTTATTACACGTAAAATTACACAATTACAATTAAAATTATGTACAAAAAAGCAAAACCTTTGTTAGTAATTACCGCTTGACATAGCCATTATCAGTTTCTGGCAGGAATGTTTGCCCATGCCTCACAAAAAGCTCATTAAGTTCATCTAAAGTTGTGGTACGATAAGTGGCTACTTTTTCCTTGATTTCGTGCCAAAGGTGCTCGATTGGGTTAAGGTCCGGGCTATTTGCTGGCCAATCTAGCACCGATACTGACTGACTGGTAAGAAACGACTTGACTGAACGGGCTGTATGATTCGGGTCGTTATCATGCTGAAAAGTCCATATAATAGGGAGATGCTCCTCAGCATAGGGAAGCATCGTTTCCTCCAATATTGCCTTGTATTGATGTTGGTCTAAGTTACCTTGAACTTTCCTCACAGGTCCCACTCCACGTCCAGAAAATGAACCCCACATTTTAATGTTTCCACCGCCATGTTTCACCTGCTTTTTTGTGAATCTTGGATTCATTTCTGCTTTTACTGGACGCCGTACGTATTGCCTTCGTTTAAGAATTTGTTATTGTTTGTATAATCGGGCACATAAATGACTAATTATACTTACATGTAAGAGATATGGAATATGGTTTAGACTCGTTGGAAAATAAAAAATAAATTCACAATTAGGTTTAACCAAAGAGTGTCCCTAATTAGTTGACCACGACTGTATATATATAGATTGTAAGAGAAAAAGCGGCTGTACATCAGTAGGTTTACCACTATTATTATTTTTATTTTTATTAATAAATAAAATTTGGTAGACGATGTATAAGTAGTAAGTAAGCGTAGGTTTTTAACCGATTGAAAAAAGGAGGAGGTTATATTCTCGACTTCTATACATTTTTGTGTTTGTTACTACGTTATTCCTACATACATTTCTACGTAATTTCTGAACCGATCTTAATTTATAAATTTAAGTACTTCCAAGGTGGTCTCATTACTACCAAGTTTGGATCTGATGAGGGAACCCCAGGGAAATCAAGAAAATACTTAATTCATGTGTACCTAGATGACTTACCCATTGAAATCGAAGCAGATTTTTGCAGTTTTACTGCGGTTAGATAAGATTTTTGTGAGCGTGAACGTGGACACCTGTCCATGTGTAGGTTTGCGCTGTGTAGGTGTGTGTGTGTAGGTGTGCGTGTGTAGGTGTGCGTTTGTCGGTGTGTACTCACGATGCGCGTGCGGCGGCGGGTAGTGCGGGTGCCACAGCGGGTGGTGCGGCGCGCAGCAGCAGCCGCGGCACATCACGTTGCGGCCCCTGCGGACACCGCCCTCCCGTTCTATTACTCGAGCTCAATCGTGCGTTCAACTAATACCACTGTGGCTTATAGTCCATTAGACGACAGGTTTTGCATCCGTTAATTCCATCAGTCATGAATTACGTCTGAATATTTGTAAACCTGTGCACCGATATCGACTTCGTGCATACATCCGTCGGTCATAGCAACGACTGCGGTAGAACTGACAGCAAAACTATCGTGTAATATCGTCACATGAATATGAACCTATGTTCATATAAACTCCTCAGACAAAAAGGTTGTCTGGTAGAGATCGCTTTGTTTGGCGATAAGACCGCCTTTTGTGTACTATAAACTATGAAAATATGCTCGTGTTAATACTTAGATGTACTATTTTTTAATAAGTTTAAATGTGCACAATAGAATTCATTCATTCATTCATTCATTTATACATACTATTGATGTTACACGTGCGCCGCAGTTATGTGCCCGAGATTCTAAACATATTGAGTAAGTCTTAGCAACAACATTATGAACTCTACCCTCTGGATCTGAACGTGATAATCATATGACGACAGGAATAGGCGAGATGGTAGATCCCTGCCAAGGTAAATTGCTGCACAATACTTTAATTCTACCGGTCTTCTTGGTAATTACCCATTTAAACTATAGAATAACTTAACAAAAACTTTTTCTTTATGCTGAACCTAGGAGGTTATAATTTGGACGATCATACAATCTGTATAATGTATCGTAAAGAGGTAGCAAACAATAATGCAACAGGATAAAATTGTACCACTTTTGAACACTATCCAAGACTTCACAGGGTTAAATTTTAGGTCCGTATATTTATATTGATCATATTTATAAAAACACAACTTTATAATAACAATGTAATAGATATAGAAATTTAGTGCGTATTTAATACCTTGAGCGAACTAATTGTGCGTGCGAGGTGAGTGGCGGCGTATGATAGAGTGGTGGATCTCTATGTGGCACCGACTCGAACAGAGGTCTTGGAGAACGTACCGAACCAGATTGATTCTCATTCGCTCCTGGCTCTATTGTTTGTTCTGTGCGATTGGGAGAGTTTGTTAGGTCGATAACAGCTCGCTGAAAGTATAATAATAGTTGATTGACGTATGATTTTTGTCCTAAACAAACTTGATTATTTATGGTGTCAACATAATCCGTCACATTACGGTATGTATTTTTTAATCAGATTAAATTATTATTGCATATATGTATTGTGTTGATATAACGAAACAATTTGCATTTTCTTATGATTTCGAGGGAGGGAGACATTTAAAAAGGTGACCCGCTGTTCTAGGGTTAAACATGAGAAGATTTGTGTAAAAAAAAAATACGATTAATAAGACATATTAAGCATGGGCACCTGGGTAAGAGTTATGTTTTAACCCCTCAACAGTCCAAAAGCAAAAGCGATTTTCCCGCCCGATAGCCAGCATGTTAAAGACCAGTTATAAAAGTCATGATAAAAAAAATAGGGCACATTGTCGTAAATACTTCGGATATTATGCAAGTACAAACTGACTCATTGTTAAAAAAAATAAAAATAAGGCAAATGTTACAAGAAAAATATTATACAATTATAAATTAATAGATTAAAAGTTAATTGACATTTCTTAGTGTAGCCGTTAATTTACGTCTGAAAGAGAATTAACGTCTCTGCTCTGAATTCGGCCTTAAGGCTGCGAAGAAGTGAGCGTCACATCATTCACTTCTGTTAACTCGATAAAATATGTTATACCTACTAAGTTCGTATTTGTCATTAAACGGCATTCCGAAACAAAATTCCGAATGTATATGGAGGATCTTAACTTAATTATTAATATTGATTTCTTACATATCCTAATACTCTACTTATTCGACGTCGTTTTGACTACTTTGATGCTCGAGAAGTTCGTGTACATTCCACCAACCAACAGCGCAACTTGGGTTCATTTGTGTGACAAATATTGATGTTATGTATTTCAGGGTCTGGGTGTTTATTTAATTTATTCTAGTATCTATTTAAGTTTATCAAAATTTACTTTGATTGTTTACTATAATTGTTGACTAACAACAATATTTATTTAATATTATTACTACTTTTCTTTTGTAAGAACCTTATCCAAAAAATAATTAAAACACGAAATATCGAAATTGTTCCTTCCGTTGAAGCGATGGTGATTAAGGGAAGTAGAGATCCATTTTAAAAATTAATTTCCCTTATCCTTCATCATCACACCTGAACTGACAAATCAATAACGTTTATTATTTATATGTTGTGTTAGTTATTATCAGAGGAAGGTTCATATAAATAAGATTAAGATGAAATACAATAAGATTAATTTGTAGCACTATTCTTATTTTTTTATACATATAATTAATAGTATGACCAACATAGTATGTTATTACAATAAAATTAAATAATAAAATATCTTACGAAATTTGGACCCACATCTACTAGCTGTACATCATCATCAGAACTAGAATCGGTCATCCAGTCCAGCTGGAGGTCTGGTGCTGATAACACAGCATTATGGTTTCCAGCAGCAACAGCAGAATTCTAAATCAAATTAAAATTGTTAAGAAATTTGACTTCAAAACAAATAAAATGACTATAATGTGACTATCTATGGCTGGGAAGTGGTTATTTCACTACCTACTTTTTTATGAGAGGTCAGAGAACAAACACACTGATATCTTGGTCGTAAAACTGTGACCTATGTAGACACCATAGAAGATATAGATACTCTATTGTCTTGTAACCAGGATGTTAGGCCTATTGTGCAAGTCTGCTGGCTACTTTACCCTCTGGACCGGAACATGGCGGCAGAAATAGGAATAAGGTAAATACAGGAAATTTCACTTCGAAATATACATTACATTATAATAGTCATAATTCTTGTTTGGTACCAGGCCAATGAATTTGTTCACTATGAAATAATACCTTTTTAATCCAAAACAAAAAAAAAACATGTATGTTACGATAGGTTAAAACTACAACTGCACTAGCAGTGCAGCAGCAGAGCAATTTATGACTTACTGCTATAAGTTTTCAATTTAGTACAATATTGGTTTAGCTTATTATGCAAATACAAAAAAAATTAGCTATGAAGCACCACAATATTTCATCTTAATATACATACTAATATTATGGAATGTTGTCTATTATTATTATTTTCCTATATAGAGAACAGACACATACCTTAGTGTTGTTACATGTAGATAACTTACCGAACTTGAGGATTCATTTGGTACATTTTCTGGGTGTAAATTCCTGCCTGAGCTGGTACCTGGTTGTGGAGAAATATTTCTATCTCCTGAGGCCTCTACATCACAACACCTTCGATCTGGAGCCTCTATTTTCACTACAATGTCATTATTCACAGCATTCCTTTCTGGACTTGTATTTGGTTCAGACTTTACTTGCTTAAATGATTCTATTTTAATAGGTTGTGAATTTAATTGTGATGTCTCTGCCCTAGCATCTGCTTCAACTTTAATACGAGAACCTGGTTCCTCTTTTATATTAACTGGATTTTGAGTTGTTGGATTTTGGGATATTGGATTCTGGGCTACTGGATTTTGAGTTACTGGATTTTGAGTTACCGGATTTTGAGGTAGCGGATTCTGTGTTGGATTACTACTACGTCTAACATGACAGGGATAATGCCTGTGGTAATGATGATAATGGGGCAAACCATTTGGATAATTAGGGTGATAGTTTGGACTAACTCTATGGCTATTATCTATATGAGGAGTGTTAGAATGCATATTATTTGTACATGTGCAAGTATGACGAGTAGGAAATTGATGGTTTTCTTGTTTTATATGAACAGAATGATGAGCACAAGCATGTCTTTGTGGTTCGGGATGAACTCGGTTCCTATTATCATATGTACTAGGTTGACAAACATGGTGTGTTGGTTCTCTAGGATTTATTGATGGCCCTTGTTCAGTAGGCTCAGTTTTCACTCTTGAAACATTTGAGTGGCTACAACTAGCACCTGGAAAGAAATGTCAAATTGTTAAAATGGTTGAAATTATAATATTTATACTATAATGATGATGCCCGGCTGGCGATAGGTTTGCCACCTATCACATTGTGGGACTTAGTGTCTTCGGCTAGTCGTGGGTGCCCTGGTTGTGCCTCTGCCTACCTCTTCGGGGATATGGGCATGAAGATACTTTACTTATAATGATGATTTATACCAATTATTGTTGTGATACAGATTTTAAACTTGCTTTCAAGTTAGATAAGAACAGAATATACAAGGTAACATGTAAAGGACTAGCCAAATTTTGACAGAGGGTTGGGAATCAATAACACTTTCCATTTATGAAGTAGTAAAAAAAATAAAAAAACGCAAATTATAATTTTTATCCTACGCAAAATACAAAATGCATGATTACAACGTAAACATCACCTGCAATTGCATGCTCAAGTTGACTCATAACTTGTATTAGGTACAATGTAGCTTGTTAACAAGTATTATTTTAATACGGACTATTTTAAATTAATATTCATAAAAGTAAATATTATAATTTAGCAATTAATATTTAAAATGCACTATAATTTTAGCCAGAAATCCTATAAATTAAAATTTATAATTATATTATATTTATAATTTTAAAATAGCTTATAAATATTACAATTACTATAGATGGTAATGTAATATAACACTATCAGAAGTTGACAGCTATCACTTAGTTGAGAACAACAAATTAAAAAAACTTATTCAAAACAATTCATTTTATCAGCCATAATTTTATTAATACTAAACTTATCACTAAATATTACAATTTTTTTAAAATGCATAAAAAATTTGTTGTATATTGGATTAAGAATCTATTATAAAGCACGCATTCTCATTCAACATCAGCACATATTTTCCTATGCTCAATTTCATGTGGTTCCAACTTCTAACTGCATGTTATGTTATGTAGTTCAAGTTTTAGAGCTTAATTTAAAATAAGTGTATTTTCTTGTTAGCCTTAATTGATGCTAACTGAGAGTTTTTAATAATGTTACCAGATTTGACAGCCTGTCTTGCCAAGAGATAAGTGTACATACCTAATTCCACTGACTAACTTCTCGATTCCCGAGAAGGGAGGGTTCATTATGTGCTAAACATTTCTAGCAGGGCTATTCTGTATTTTTCTAGTGATGATTACTGGGTCAAGTGTACACCAAATAGCTGTCAAATAAAGTGTTTTGTATTTGCTATATCCATAGTATTTCCATTGGTCACAGGAGATAGCAAATATAAAATTTGTCATTTGACAGGTAATTGATGTACACTTTACCCAGTGATCATAAGTAAAAAGATACGAAATCAGCCCCCAGGTCTAGGTGCTTATTAAATTTATACCAGTATCTATTGATAAATTTGTATGTAATAGGATCATCATTTAACATCCAAAGCACAAGCATATAAATAGCTTACTATGGGGTCAGACCCATTTGTGTAATTTGTACAAAGATATTTATTTATTTATTACTAGCTGCTACCTGCGGCTTCGCCCGCGTTTTCACAGAAACCCGGTGTGCGATCGGGATTAAAAATAGCCTATATGTTAATCCAGGTCACAATCTATCTGACTTCCAAATTTCAGACAAATCCGTTCAGCCATTCGAGCGTGAAAGAGTAACAAACATCCATACATCCATACTTACAAACTTTCACATTTATAACATTAATAGGATGCAAAATTTCAGCTTAATTATTTAAATACAAGGATGCAAGTTAAATTGTATATGTAACTAGTTTATATGTAACTAGCTATTGTCTGTGGCATAAAAAGACTAATGCCAATTTTAAACAAAATCAGTACCTGCTCAGGATGTTGATCACATATAAAAACACATTTAAATATGTATCATATTACTAGATTGTCAAATGTATGAGCTGCAAACAATAGTACTTTTAATCTATTCCAATACAAAATTTATTTACTCACCTGCACTAGTACTTGCAACTCGAGTGTCATTCTCACACGGTTTTTTCCTAGGTGTAGATTCTTCTTCATCAGAACTTACTTCAATACACAAATTCTCATTTTCCTTTGACTGTCTCCTACGAGGTGATATATTCAATTTTCGACTAGGCCTCTCTAAATTGCTGGACTGATTTGAACTTAAAGAGCCATCGCTTTGATGATGTGTATTACTGTCAGATAACATATACTCATGACTGACTAAATTAGGCCAGCTATTGGACATTTGTTGTTCATTACCAGAAACAGTATAATTTATCGGCTGACTTGTTTCATTCCGCTCTTCATTAACAATAATTGCATTGTTAGATGAATAAGGAGTAACAATATATTCTCTTGTAGGCCTCATCACACCATAATAAGTAGTATAATTAGGATAAAAATAGTTCCTTTGTTGCTGTAAAGGTTTAGGCTGATACCGAATATTAATATCTGGAAATCTAGTATTGTTTGAGCTGTCACCACTTATACCATATTGTGAATATTCCAAGGAGCTCGAGCTGTCAGGAAGGGGCTGATATTCATCGGGAACTGGGGTACGAGCTGAGGTTGGATCTGATAAAGGTTCTATGTTAATTTCGTATGGTTGACTTGGGGATGTGGAGTTGATGTAATTTGATGAAATTGCATTTTTTGATGTTGATGTACTTCCATTTGAATTGCTTGTTTCTGGGAGAACTTCTACTTCATCATCGCTCTCAGCAAATAGCGGTTCGCATTCCATTTCCTCTGAAAATTATCACAAACATTATAACATTTAAAATAAGACCAAATTACAATTGTTTAATGTAAAAAAAAATACCATTTCTATGTTGACTATCAGATGCTGTTGAAGTATAAACGGTATCTAATATAGCAGCTAATGATGATGGACCAGGAATGTCCCATGTAGAAGAAGACTGCTCCCCTTCAAAACCCTTCTCAGTCATTTTATTAATAAGCAAAACTTTTAACTCTCATATTTGTTTGTTGTTGACAACATATTGAGCAAACTAATACGTCATAGGTAAAAGTACCATTGTTTTAAAAAATACTTCACAGTCCGTCACGTTAACTTATTTTATTCATTTTGTCTTAAATTTTATCCTAGATTAATAAAAATTAGAAACAGTGAAAAAGATTTTTTTGCCTTCTTTTCTTTCTTTGTTATCTTTAGTCTATGACAATGACATAGAATAAACTCACAGACTATTTTATACGTTAAATAGATTAAAAAGTCTTCATTCTCAAATGTCATGATCAGTATAGTCAGCACCTTAGTATACTATTGGTACTCCTAGCGGAAGAATTCTTTGAGTTTCATCAAAGGTGCCACTAAAAGCCCTGTTACATTATGCGATATTAAAACCAAATATGTAAGACCGCATCTGCTGTATATAACACACAACATAATATCGCATTCTAACTCATTTGCAAGGTGTAAGTAGGCGGTGACAGTCGTAGCGCCAGAAAGTTTCCGTTATATAGGCATGTAGGTTCATAATATGTAACTACATTATATAATTTTTTTTTCTGCTTCTATAATAATATTACGGGAAATGATTTAAATCTATTCTGAAAGGGTTGCTGGAATTAAATAACGCCTTCAATTAAATATTTTTTTCTCTATAACAGCGTGACACTATTTATGAATCGCAAAAAATGTCATAACATTGCGAATGTCAATTTAGTGTCTGTGACATAGATTTAGAATATCCTAAATCTATGGCCTGAGTTTAAAATCAGGCTACAGGTTGTGTTTTTAGTAGATTTCAAAGATTTTAACTATTGTTGGTAGGTTTGTAAATTTAAAAACTGTCACACTGGTCTTAGCCTTTGACAACCTTGACAGTTGACTTGATTTCAGACCAATGTGATACTAATAGAAATAAGTACCCTGTGCCTACGCTAGCGCTAATCTGGAGGATTATTGAACTGTTATTTAGTGCTGAAAGTTGGACACTTTTTCACTCATAGAGATGGTTCTCCTTACCTCTACCCTCCATAGAAATAGGATTATAGACACAAAGTACCGCAAGAAAGGTCTTAGAGACATCAGCTAATGTGGTTGATCACTGCCAGCTACTGCGCAACGCTGGACCTACTGATTGCAATTGATATATTCATAAATATAAATTGTATGTATGTACTCGTATAGCTTCTACCTCAATTTGCTTTTTCTCGAATTATTGCTTTTGTTCTTCCATATTCTAAGTAAATGAAATACATAATAGTTTTACATATTTATTGATTAAAATTATACAAAATATCATCATGGACGACAAAACATTCCTTTCGAAACTAGTAATATGTAGTCAAGTAAATTGTAACCAAATTCCTGTAAATAATCGAGATGTAACTGACGATTCATTATGTATTTAACACATTATCACGTAAGTCCATAAAACGTAGCCAGGTCGTAAATAAAAATCGCAAAACTTTCGTTGAAAATATTGAAATAGCTCAAATCGCAAAGAACGTAGTGATTTTATACTCTTTGTCGCAAACCTAAGAGTATATAATCACTACGGGAATCGGGAAATTATAATTGACCAAAATAAAACATCATTTAATTCAAGTAATAAAGTGGTGCGATAAAAAAATATTTCAAGTCGTATAAAATGAATAAAAGCCATATTTTTAGGAAAGAAGACGAAAATGTGTACGTAGTTTCAGTGATCGCAGTTTATTCGCTTACGTATTACCACTTTTAGCTAACGATTTTGTAGACATTTTATATGTATATGTACGTAAAACCCCCTTACCTTACGTATGTAAATTTAATTACTATATTTTTCACCTACAAGTTTTTGGTATATTTGTGCGATGTTTGACAAGATTAAATTTTGATTACAACATTTGATATATATATTGTAATAATCAAAAAATTAAGAACTACCTGGAATCTGATCGTCACACACTTATCGTTCGTAGTTCGTCACGTTGGTATAGAACAGTTCTTCGAATAGTAGTGGTATACAGAAGGCTTAAAAGTATTTGAAGCTTAGGCTCCGCTAGTAGTATATTGTTCTATGCGTTTAGGAGCCCATTTAAATGCCATTCCACACTTCATCTTTTAGTTAAATTTCCTTTAAAATTTTCGCGTTTAAAATAAGGATGAATAATTATTTTTCGCATTTGGATAGGAAACGGAAAATAATTTTGAGACGGTTTAACAAATCTTTTGTACAAATGTAATAATAATATTACAAGTAAGTAATTTTATTTAATTTTTCGTTTGAGTTTTCGTGGGATCGAAAACAAAATTTGAACGCTTTTTTTCACATTTACTAAATCGCCGTTATAAATTAAGAAAAAAGATTATTTTGGTGGTACTTTGTGTACTTTTGTGCACAAGTGGAGGATTCATGAAGTTTTCTCGAAGCCGCCACTTCATGTCGCACTTCAGTGATCTTGGGATATTACCGCTTTACTTTAAGGGCAAACGTTCAACACAGCTAGGCAAAAAATTACAAGAGATGGCGCTATTCTGTCAAATTACACGTTTTTATTTATTTCAGTATTATAAACGACAAATAAACTAATTTTATGCAAATTTGCGCCTTTTTCCGATTGTTTCTTAAGACAAATGAAACGCATGTAAGTCTATCAGCACTCATGTTTTTGAGAAAACTAAATTGTTTTGACACTAACATTCATTACAGGCGATACATTATGCGTAACAAAGATTACGCACATACATGCAAGTATTAAAATTGTGGAACTAGGTTCTTAGTATTTAATACCGTATTTCATAAGATAGTTAACTTGTAAATGGCGTAGCGGTTAGATAGCCGGATTCAACATGTGAGGTTGAAGGTTCGAACCTTGTCGTGCCAAGTGCGTTTTCTTTGTCTTTTATATTATTTTTCTCATTTTATAGCTGTTATACTTTTTAAATGACTAAAAAATCAAGAAGTTCTCGATTAGACTTCGTTTTTTTTTTATTTTTTTTGGATGTTACGCGATTACTCGGCCAATTGCCAAAATATTTTGATGATTCGTTTTTTGAGAAAAAAGTAATGGTCATGATAGGAAATATGCGCCTCTGTGGTCCAGGGTTCGATTCCCGGGTCAGGCAACAAAAATAAATTTGTTTTTTTCCAATCTTGTAATAATATAAAAAAATGTTGCTCGGGATTGAATATGTGCCCGGTTGGCAATAGGCTTGCCGACTATCACATTGTGGGACTTTAGTGTCTTCGTCTAGTCGGGGACCTACGACTCTGACTGTGCCTCTACCGGCCTCTTCGGGGATAAAGGCGTGAAGATACTTACTTTTTTTTTAACTAAGCATAAAGTAACTTTGCAATTATTTCGAACTCACAGTTGACCTGTTTTTGTTCTATCATGCCTATGGAATATGAAAAATAAAAGAATGAAAGTTTATTTTAATTATTATTTTATTTATTTTCATTTGTACAGGTTTGTATTTCACAAAATAGGCCAAGTTTACGTTTCAGCTGCTAGGTAGGACAGCAGATAGTCTATTCTACTTAGAGGATTCGTACAAACACTAGACTCCAGTTATAAATAACATTTTAATTTTTTTTCACACTCTTAAGAATTACTTCTGGAAGCAAACATTTTTTTATAAAATGTACCAAACCAATTTTGAAATCATTGCAGCAGTAAAATTTTCATCTCCCTCAATGACAACTATTATGGGTAGATTTAGTGGTACATAGCATACAAAGTATAATTTTTATCATTTTTGTTACCTTGTACCTGTGGGGCAAAAATATTGTTTTTATTTTTATTTACAAAACACACTAAATATCTGGGAAACTGTAGTACTTTCTCCCCGTGTTGGTCCAGGCTCCTTTGCAGAAGAGAACATCTGCCTCCCTGCCATGCTGTTCCTCCTGTTCCATAGTCTTACTATTACTAACACCGTGACATCCTACTAGGTGTTAGAGTTTCGCAGTGACTCCTCCGAATTGATACCACTGCCTTACTTATTCCTGCCACCATTACGTCAGTGTTTGCCGTTGGCATGTTCTGGTTCGGAGGGTAAGGTAACCGGTTAACTTACATTTGCTCAAGGCCTAGCATCCCCAACACAGGTTGGCAGTGCACCATTACCACCTTTGGTGTCTCTAAGCAGTGTTAGTTTCTTACCATCATAAAATCTGTTTGCCTTCCAATATCACAAAGCAAAATTTATAATTGTATAAATTTATAACAAAATAACTGACTTTTTTCTTATTATA
>NJDC01000368.1:145570-166186 GCA_002245475.1 Calephelis virginiensis
GCCTATAGCAGCACACACACATACAAACATTTTGTACGTGTTAAGTGCGAAAATTCGTCTATACGAGAAACAAGATCTTGCTTTAGACTTACTTTCAAATATACGGGTTATACCTTTAATATGGTATTATGTCAGGTGACATATGTCACTTTTAGTAAACTTTATACAAAATTCGTGATTGCTATGTATCTATGGAAGTCCCGTCTCTTATTACGTATTATTTATATACTCTTTGGTTTAAACCACAGACTACTTTATACAAAGTTCAGACTTCAGAGCAGTTCATTGGCAGTTCAGAGTGTCTGGTTTCTGACTGTTGGGTTTTCACTTCAAATTTAATTTTCCGGAATTTCTGAAATTCAAGAAATGTAAATAAATTTACAATTAATAACTGCAGAAAATAAGAATCAAGAGTTAAAGCTGCTAGACAACAAGAATATTTAGTGGTCAATTGTGACAAATGATTTTATTGATATTAAATGTAATGATTAATTAATGATAAAAGTTCCATTGTTTAGACAAAGTGAATATTTTCCTGTTGAACCGAAGAATGTCTCAGTTATATTTGCCTTTATTTCTCAAAGGAGAAGTGGTAAAAGGATTCGGAAGAGGCTCCAAAGATTTGGGTTGTCCTACAGGTAATAAAAAAATATAGAATTTGAAATTACATTTAAATTTTCACAAATGGAAATCCAGAAAATGTATTTTTTAACTTTTTATGAATTCCTTAATATTTAGATTGTCATTAAATTTTACATACCTACCATATAACTATTTATTGTATAGTTAAATATTGTTTAATTAGAAAATTATGTGTATCTTGTTATTATTTTAAAATGGATGCTGTTATTTGATAAGTACCAAATACCCTAAGTAATTGACTGGTTTGTCAAAAAAAAGTATCTTCACGCCCATATCCCCGAAGGGGTAGGCAGGGTCACAACTGGGGCAACCATGATTAGCTGAAGACACTAAGTCCCACAATGTGATAAGTAGCAAGCCTATCGCCAACCAGGCACACATCCAATCCCAGGCAATATTATTTTTATTAGAAAACATACATTTCTAATTTTTTTGTTGCCCGACCCGGGAATCGAACCCAGGAGTTCTTTCTGAAATCAATGAATTAATTGTGCTAGATCTGGTAGTGTCTAATATTTTCAATTGTTACAAAATGATAACCTCTGTGGCGATAAGATATATGTATACTCAAAGTATATGACATTTTAATATTTAGGACAATTGAATATGCCACTTGAAGTATCATAACAGTTATTCGTATTGTGTACTATCTTTAGTTTTGCTCATTAAAATTCTATTACTGATGCTTCTAATAAAGATAACAAAATTAAAATGGCAATAAATTAAAGATATCAGAATTTAAAGTGCTAATTCAAATGTACCAAATTGAGTGATTATAGTAAATTATTGTCCCAATTTTGCATTTGTGCCTAATTTAAAATCAAATTTATCATAATTTAAAAATTGGTAAATTCCAATGCTGTCAAAGATAATTGAATTTACCACATATTTAGGCCAATTGCTGCCAAGTCTCTTACAGGGTAGCCTAAGAGTATTAAGTGCCAAATATTACTTCATTGCAAACTTAGCTAGCTAGTTTCATCACATTAATTACTATTCAAACAAAAACACCGGTTTCGGAGAATCTTGCCACCAATCTGGAATAAAACCAAAGCAATATGATCATAGAATGTCACTTTAGGCCTCTCTGGGTACCTACATCCATCCGCATTTGTATTTGCATATTTGCTTTGTTGGATTCAAATCTGATATTTTTTCCAAGTCATAAGTTTTGTAGTTTAGAAATTACAGACATAACAACATTTAGTATAAAGTTACCAAATAACTTGAAATCCGGAATGTAGAGAAACATTTGATTGTACAGTTGTAGTTACTGCCCTTAGTTTTATATGTCACTAGCTGTTAGCCCCGGCTTTGCTCGCGTGACAGTTAATAATTATATTTACAAACTTTCAACCCTTATTTCAACCCCCTTAAGGGTAGAATTTCCAGAAACTCTTAAATAGGATTCTACTTATTTTTAATAAGTAGCCCAAAAATAAAGTTTCATGTTTTTAATTTAAAAATAATGGTATACCTACAAACCATACAAACTTTCAACGGCTATTTCACCCCCTTATGTGTATCATTTTTTTAAATTCCGTCCTTAGTGGGTGTCAATAAAACGACCCTACACACCAAATTTAATGGCTGTTTCTAACAGTTTTTACTCAGTGATGATGAAACAGTCAGTCAGTCAGGACATGTTTTTTTAAAAGTACCTATAGATTACTCCAGATAGGTACCAATACTAGATTCTTATTGCAGAATAGATGGATCGTGGGTATATGCTGAAATGACGCTAACTACTTAAAATTTGTTTACATTAGTGCGAATATTAATAAGAACATCATAAGTGTGGCGCAGTTTTTTCGAGAATTGCAATCAATGCGTAAAGATCGGTCAACTTGTCGCATGTTGACTTCCACAATGCTCTTTGTTTAAAGAAATGCTGTCATATTTGTTATACGAAACAAGCGCCTACACTGTCTCGCGCTCGGACAGCTTAGAAACTACCTAGTTGAAAACAAATCCGAAGAACTTCTTTGAAATCGAACGGCTAGGCCACGGGGATCGGGCGGCGGTGCGAACGACGAAGCGTGGGGCGAGGCGACCATTTGCGCGGTACTGTTTGCAGGCCACGGACAGTACCACCTTCGCCGTCGCGACCAGAAGGAAATCCAATAGCAAAACGTCTTCATTGAAATTATCTCGAAATTGCTTAGAAGGTATTAGTTTTTTAGTTCAAGACCTAATATTTGGAAGAAATTGTGGAATACATCTTAGAATAAGAATCGCAACTACAGAATATATCCAGAAAAACTTATCAAGTTTACGAGAATGACCATTGAAACCTTCGATTACATTCAACCTGAATTTGAGAATAAAGTCAATGCAAATAGAATTTCAAATATAGCTAAAAAAACTGTATTTGACGTTATTTACAGCTAGTATTTCAGCAATAAAACTCGGTGTTAATTGTTCGCGGCGAAAACAACTAAACTCATTTAATCACGGTACTATTCGCCACAAATGCCGCTCGACTCCGTTGCTCACATCGCGTCGTACAGCGGGGTTAGAATGAATACCGTCGTCTTGACACGAACGTTTCGTTTTGGCCCGCATTGAAATATCAAACTCAAAAAACGTAGAACACCCATGCAAAAGAGAACGTGCCGTCGGCGATAGACGATAGTACGTCATGAAACGTTAGCGAATGAATGACATTGTTAGAAATTCGTAGAATAACGTGTCCAAAACTAAGATTTCAGAGACGAATTCGTTTTGGAAACGAAACGAACGTTCGTTTTGCCTGCGATCGCTTTGTATGCCACGTTTCTAGAACTAATCATATTGTCAGTCGCGTTTCCCGTATGTTTCATATTTATTATTCACGTAATTTTAAATTATTAAGTATTTCGTTTTGATTAAATTTTTATTTTTTTATATTTTCTTGTTTTCTTTCTTCTTATTACGTTTTTTGTAGTACTAGTTATTTTTTTGCTCCTCCAGTTTTCTATCTATTGAGTATCATGAATTGCTACTAAATTTGTTTATTTATTTTTTTGCTATTGGAAGGCAAACAAGCAGACGAATGTCCTGAGACACTAAATGTGGTAGGTAATGGTGGATTGCCAACTTGGGACCGGAATATTAGTACTCGAGCAAAAATAAGTTTATCAGCTACCTAACCCTCCGAACCGGAACACGTCAACGGCAAACAATGTTTGATAAATTTGGATTTTTTTTAAGTAGGATACTTACAAACTCTTTGCTACAATAACTATAATCTAGGGCTAAAGCCATATGCTTAAAAAAAGAAATTGACGCCAAGCCTTTGACACTTTTTACGTCGTTTCCATAGAGACAAACTTCAATTTTTCCAATCAATTTCGGTCATTGTTCAACGTCTGCACGATATCGCTTGAAGTCTTGATTATTCTAGCTTTTTAAGAAACGTTGACGTTTCGAAACGACGCGATCGTGCCAAGACGAAAGTGTACATTCTAGCCCCGCAGATTCATGCGCTTAGCTCGCTCGCCGTGCCGCAAGTCGCCTGCGTGTTTCGCTTAATACATTTCGCTGGTCGCTTCGCTGGTTGCCATGGCGCGTGACTTGCTAAGTACATTACTATACTTTTATTTCAGTCGTCTTCGCCGTTCGCACCGCGCAAATATTTGCATCAGCGAATTTCCTGTGGCCAGGCTGTAAGGTCCGCCTCATACCTACTTGCAGAATTCCTCTTAAGTAATTCCGTTTCGTAATTTAAACGCAACGAATCCGTACAAATCAATCGACCTGCCATACACTTTCAGAAAATTTTCGTCAGGAATTTCTCCGAAATTCAGCAAGCGGGTCAGTGCGTTCGGTATCGCGTAACGAAACAAACTTCATAGATTTTGTATGAGTTGCATCACACGTTCGAAAATTCTGTATGAAATGACAGCACCCCAGTTATCTATGATTTAGCCATATCAGACGACATTTTAGATCAAAATATAAAATAATTATACCTAAATAAAAAAAAAACAATCAATAAATTTACGGTAACAATTTTGCTAACGACACTTAAGAGATATGGTAGCAGAGGCAATTCATTAGAATGGTTTACAGTTATTTAGAGAATAGAAAGCAATGTGTTGAGATATCAAAAGTAAGTGGAAACCGGAAGAAAGTCTATACTTCAAGTTATCTTTTTAACGACTGCGATGTACCACAAGGTAGTGTTTTAAGGCCATTACTTTTTTTAATTTACATGAACAATTTGCCTAATACTATCAATCATGATTCAATTTTATTTGCTGATGATACTACATTTCTCATCAAGAGCAAAAATGAAAATGATTTATTTGAAGAAACAAGTAAAACTTTGATTCAAGTGGCAGAATGGTTAAATGAAAATAATCTTAAAATAAATCTTACGAAGACAAAATCAGGAGAATTTCAAGCACATTTTATATACTAAAAAAATAGATGTTATTTTAAATAATACTACTATTGAGAATGTAGATTACTAAATGTACTAAATTCTTAGGAATAAAAATGGATAAATTTTGTCATGGAAATCGTATATCGATTCATTTTGCAATAAAATCGATAAGTTTGTATATGTGTTAAGAAGAATTAGCGAAGTGTCAGGATTAAATGCTTCTGAATTAGCTTATCACGGGTATGTTTCTTCTGTTTTGAAGTATGATATTCCTATTTGGGGGAATTCTGTAAAATTAACTAGACTCTTTAGAATTCAAAAGAAGTGTATTCGAGCGATATGTAGTGTCAGTTTGGTTATAGTTCTGGTTGCCGAGAGTTTGTTTTGCCGTTTCTTCTCCTGTCTAGCTAGGTTTGGAAACGGTGGTAGTTTACGGTAGATAGAGATAAACTTAATTTACTTTCTAAAAATTGTTTGTACTATTAAATAATCATGTAATCAATACAAAAAACAGTGTATAAATAGTAAGTAAATAATTAAAATTACTAATTTTATTATTAAAATATTTGCACACCACAAGTTGGTAGAATATGTTGGATGGTTGGAACGCCTAAATAATTTTGTATCATCTTTGTAATACTCATATTCCGCAAATAAATATTTTTTTCTTTTCTTTTTAATTATTATATTCGTCATTTTACCAAAAAAAAGTGTCGCTTATAGATGAAAAAAAATAGTGTAGCCATTACTGGCGGGTGACCCAGTAATGGCGACACTATTTTTTTTTCATATATGGGCGACATTGTTTTTGTAAATATATAGGGTCCTTGTGGTAACAGTGAGTCAAAGGGGCAAAGTGGGCCAACGTCACGTTGGACAGAAAGAATAAGTCAATAGTTACTTCTCTGTAACTGCTCCGTTTAACTGTAGATTTGATCTCGACTAACTAGCCCCACCAAGCCACAACTGACTGGCTTCGTAGGGTAGTTACAGAGAACAATTTGTGCTTTGAAAGTTTTAAAAGTAAAAAAAAATCGCAAGTTTTGTTCTTTCATTGTTTCGTATCTATTAATCTTATCTCCTGAATTATAACTTTAATGCAATAAGTAGTTGTTAAGGCCTGAGTTGACAGTATATTTAGGTAGCCACACAAAAGAAAACATGAAAGTTGCTCTTCTAGAAATTGCATCGAAAAAAAAGATAGGTGGTGGTTGTAGCAAAGGAAAAGACTATTCCATTTTCAACGCTACAGCGTTATGCAACCAAATCAAAAGTATCCACAAGTATTGAAAATATGCAAATTGTGCTGCATTATGACGTTAAAAAGTGTTAACGGATGAGCAGGAACAAACACAAATTGAATATTACAATAATTGTGCTCTTTTATGGATCAACAAATAAGATTGTCTCATAAATTCAAAATGCCACAGTCGTGGATTTCAAGCCAGATGGCAGGTATTAATTGGCTAAAATCTTTTCGCAAGCGTTATAATGGATTGTTTTTATGCAAACTAGAAACTTGCAGTCTTGCTACAGCAACTATGTTCTAACCAGTTACTATGTTACTGCTACAGCAACTATGTTACTGTTATTATCTTCGAAAATTTACAAGAAGTTTACTAAATACATTCTTCATTTGCTGAAGGTAGTAGAGTGTAAAATCTGGATCGGTGCAGAAACCACAAAAAGTAATTGGTCCTAAAGGTAAGAATGTTGGAAAAGTGACAAGTGGCGAAAAAGGCACCCTGGTTACAACTGGCTGTTTTATTAGTGCAGGTGGCCAAGCTTTGCCTCCGGTATTGTTTTTTCCAGGAAAAACTACACATTCACACACACATTAACCACATTCTTAAAGGTACTCCTCCTGGATTTTTAGGGTTAACTACATCATTTGGTTAGATGAATAGTGAGATATTTGTTACTACAATGAAACATTTCTTTTAACCATCCTCAAACTCTAGAGAAAATACTCCCTTGTTAATTATGGACAACTATGAATCGCCCTTATCTATTGGGTGTAACAATATTGAAGCCACACCCTCATACGTCAGCATTACCCATTGGACGTGGGCATTTATTCTACATTTAAAACTTATTACAATTCCGCCATGGAATCTTGGCTACTGAAAAGTCCAGGAAAACCTGTGACGTTCTATGATTTAGCTGAGCTGATAGGAACCGCATTCACCAGAGCCATGGCTCCAATAAATATGTTTTTTTAAAGACCGGGATCTATTCTTTCGATATGGATATTTTTACCGATGAAGAAAAACTTTTTACCCGGCACTGTGACTGATCGTCCAAACCCAATGTTATTCAAAATCCACTTGACATATCTTTGTAAGATACCTGAGAAAATGAGCAGAACAGTCCATCGCTTTTGGAAAATGAGACACTCCCTGGAGCATAAATAAAATTTTCAAGTTTTCGGCAAGAGCTTTCGCTCAATATTATGAAAGCTCATTCAGAGCCTGAGCGTGATTTGCAACAAGAACCTATGGAGCAACAGCCTGTACAATTGCAACAACCACTAAAGCCCCAGTGCTCTAAGTCTAAAGATGCACCGGTATCATCAGGTACTTTTGTAAACGCCAGCCAATTTAGAAAGAAAGAGCAAATAAAACAGCTGTTAAAAAAGTTTTACAGAGTAAATCACAAGATGATACTGAAGATATTTCTTTTCATGACGAAGACTCGGATTGGTGCGAAGAAGACGAATCACTACATAGTATAAAACTAAGTTCCTCTGTCCCTTTGTAGGCTTAAATCTTTAAAACTACGCAACGGATTTTGATGCGGTTTTTTTAATAGATAAAGTGATTGAAGAGGAAGGTTTATTTTTATATGTATATTTCATAACCGTGCGAAGCCGGGGCGGGCCGCTAGTATTGAAATAAAATCCAAATACTAACTAATGATAAGTTAATGGTCAATGTATTGCCTCAGCTTCCAAAGGAAAAAGATTACGTTCTCGTTCGTTTTCATACCAAAAAAAATGATTTTATTTTGTTGGTTAATTTTTAATTATGCAGTTATTTTATGAATGCTATACTTAAATTTTTAACAAAGATCATATATTATCATTAGGTTTTGCCCGAATGGTTAATAGGCCCATAAGAACATTTTTACGGGTTAAAAACTATCCTATGTGTTAATCCAACTTACCCTCTATGTGTGTGTGTCAAATTTCATGAAAATCGGTTCAGTAGTTTTTGCGTGAAGGAATAATATACAAACAATCGTATTTGTAATATTGATAGGATTTGCAATCCAAGTTAACAACAACCAAAATGTCATTGTATGGGTAAAATGACTAAATAAAGAACATTATGTTTTTTCAACATTATGAACATTTAAAAGCTAAAAAAGCTGTAATTTGTAATCGTTTATTTTTTGTTGAGAAATTGAGATTTTATTGTATACTTGACTTAAACAACGGGTTTGTAAAAATATTAGAAATTGCCTACCCTTTTATATTCCAATATACTCATTATCCACTGTGCCCTCTGGGTTGACCTATTGTGAACTTACTTAAGGACACAGTGGGTCAAAACATTAAAAAAAATAGGGTAAGAAACATTTATTGCCGTACTGACGTCGTTCTGATTTGAGGGGTAGAGTAGCAGAAAATGCAAGGACTGACGTAAGACACGGTGGCAGGAATAGTTACAGCGTCGGTACCGATCACGGCGCGTCTTCGTTTTAGTTTACGTAGCCTTAGTTTAGCTGTGCCTGGTTAGTTAGTCTGAATTATTTTAGAGACACCAGGACCAATATATGGAATGTTTGTATATGTAATCTATATATTAATAAGTGATGCCAAAACTTTGGACACCTTTTTACGAAAATTGCGCGGACGCAGGTGCATAAAATTTGGCACATTTATAGTTTATGTGTAGGAGAAGTGCAGAACGCTAATATTTTTCAATAATAATACTTATAAAGTACATTAAATCATTAAATAAAACATTACCCACACTACCATGCATTTGACACACACAAACAAATATGTTGATGATAACGATAAAAGATCACAGATGGTGCACTAAAAAGTTTGGAAACAAAGTAGTTGGTCGGTTCAATTTTTTTCGGAACGAAACTCCGTAACAATTATGAATGTATGTGGCTGTCAGCCGTCACATATGGACACGATAATTTCACTCGTGTGTTGCTAATTAACGACTTGGCTCTTAGGCTACATATGCATGTTTATCACCTACACAGCAGCATCATGGAACACAACATTGGCGAAAGGGAATAGGTAATGCGGTGATACAGTCCTAGTGAGCTGCTGCACAATAGCAAACACGAATATGGTTCTTTTAATGCTAAGACACCACCGTTGCCTATATACACTATAGATGGTACAGGAGCTTTGCTGTACTGTGGAAGGGCTATTCGGCCTATTGTGCAAATCTGTCAGCTACTCTACCCTTCGAATTAGAACATGACGGCGTTATCATGACGACAGAATTTATTATTTTATTTTATTTTTATGGTATTGGAAAACAAGTAGACAGATTTCCTGATGGTAAGAAATTCACGCCGCCTAGAGACACCAAAGGTGGTAATGGTGCATTGCCAACCTGAGGCTGGGTTGTTAGACTGCGATTAAAAGTAAGTTTACCGGCTATCTTATCCTTTAAACACATCAACGGCAAGCACTGACGTTATGGCGGCAGGAATAGGTAGGGCGGTGGTACCAATGCGAGATGGAGTCGCTGCGAAACTCTACCACCTAGGAATACGTAAGAGTCGATTTCTACTCGGCAAGTATCACAGAACTACCACCAGATTGTGGAATGTGTCTGAAATCTGAAATTTTCTTCATCATAGATACTTGTTTATCTGGATGTGTGTATATGTTCACCTTGTACTTAAAAACATCTATGATTGTTATACCCAATAATATGTTCCAGTTATGTATTCAAATAAAACTACACGGCAGTTACAATAAGATAAAACAATGAGAACATACAGTCAATACTCAGATAACAATGTAAACTGTAGGTTCATTATACGGGTACACATCACCATAACGTTGCGTTGTAACTTTCAACCGACTAAATCCTATCCTATCCTATTAATATTATAAATGCGAAAGTTTGTAAGTATGGATGTATGGATGTTTGTTACTCTTTCACGCTCGAATGGCTGAACGGATTTGTCTGAAATTTGGAAGACAGATAGATTGTGACCTGGATTAACATACCTATAGGCTATTTTTAATCCCGATCGCACACTGGGTTTCTGTGAAAACGCGGGCGAAGCCGCAGGTCGCAGCTAGTAAGATTATATGAACACATATTATGACGTTGCGCTCGTTCAATCGACTTTCAAATAAGAGAGTTTCTCAATCCTCTGTATTTTTTTACCTTAGGTACCAATAAAATATTTAGATTCTGCCTTCCTGTTAGGCAGCTTGTGAAAGGCGAGCATAGGCTTAGTCACTAACGTGGTGGTACAGTTTCGCAGTATACCTGCCGCCTAACGTCAGTGCTTGCCGTTGACGTATTCCGGTTCGGACGATAAGCTAGTCGGTAAACTTAATTTTGTTCGAGGCCCAACATCCCGGTATCAGGTTGGAAACGCATCATTACCGCCTTTGGTGTCTCTAGATGGCGTGAATTTCTTACCATCAGCAAATCCGTCTGCTTGTTTGCCTCTCAATGTCATAAAAATGAAATAAATAAAATCCTGTTTGTCTAAACACTCCTTAAAATTGCCATCTAACCAAGCTAGAAGTGGGTTTCATGGGTCGACAATTCAAATTTAAACACTTTAATAAAACGCGTGTTCAACGTGATTTTTCTGTAGTAAGACGGTTTTAATTTAATGTGCAGTGCGTCACTATAACGTAATATTATATTTTTTTTATTCTTCTTCTTTTATAAATATGGCTTTCAATCGTTTTTCACTACTTTGCAAATGTCAAGTAAGTTAATTCTTATACAATATACAGTTATTAGTCACTATGTACAAAGTCATGTCAGTTCAGGGTCTTGAGTAAAACGGTGGCTTCGTTACTCAAGCTCATCTAGTGAGATTTGACAGCAGCGAGGAATTAGACTATACACTAATTTCTCCATGATTATTTCATTTGTGCACTTTCACTGAACAAAATAAATCTAATTACCATCTAAATTAACTAATATAAATACGAAATTCAATAATAACGAAAAAAATACGACCACCTTCATTCACGATGGCGCCAATGGACTCCCAATCGCCAAAAGAGTGGAAAAAATAGAAGATAGCGAACAAGCAGGTAGCTCTCCTGGTAGTAGATTTTTGCTCTTGGGTCCGGGGCCTCTTTGTGGAATAGACCATTAGCAATAGTAATTAGACGAAATTATGTTGAAATCCAAGTTGGTTTTTTGCAATTTTCCGAGTTGTAAATTATGCTATACTTTCGTAATTAAGGGTATTGATAGGTACGTTTAAATGTACTTACGTAGTCAGGGCTGTCTTAGATTATGCTGGGGCCCTTGGGCACGCAAAAGCTTGGGGCCCTGGAGCACACAAAAACTTGGGGCCTTTTTTAAATATAAAGAAGTCAAATTTAATTTTTTTTTCCACTATGATTTTTTGGGTAACCAATTAGATTATTTTATTACACTATGTCATTAATAACATTGGTGTGCTGAGGTTTTTTTTTTGATTACGATAAGTTTCTTTCGAGATTTCTGTTGAGCAAAATCTTCTATTAAATCCTTAAACTCAATTTTCTGAAGAATGGCACTTTCTATGCTCATAATTATTGACAAATTACTTAGTCGTTCTTAAGCTGCGAAATTAAATGCTCCCGAATTAGGGCTACGAGAAATACGTAATTCACCCAACCAAAACATTTTTAGGTTAAAAGTGAGTGAAATAGTCTATCCTTCGGGGCCCTCTGGGTATAGGGGCACTGGGCACTGGCCCCGTGTTCCCTTATGATGAAGACGGTATTGTACGTAGCACGTACGCCCGTTGTGTGCGAGTTATCAATTAGATACCTGCTGTTGTTTTGTTGTATTATATTTGGCGATTTTGGCTCTGTTGTTGTTGACTTCCATTAAGTAAATTTATCATTTTAATTTTCTAAATTATAAATACATAAATAACACTCTTAAATTTAATCTGATGCATTTGTGAATATCTTTTTATCGTTTTACGCAATAGATAAGTGTGTTTGATATAATTTTTGTATAGTTTGCTATTATTATATTTTGACGTCGACAAGTGTACAAGTGTACTACGTTGAATAAATATTATTCGATTTGATTTGTTGCATTCTTGTTATACTACATTGCATCATCTTTTAAATAAAATAGATAAATAGCCTGGGGCCTGGACAAATAACACAAATTTATTGAAACCTAAAGTAAGCAAATTATATGTTAATGGTGCTAAGGATACTAATACATAGAAATACTTGTATAGTTATAATTTATTTAGTAGATATAGTTTCCATTGTGATTTTCCGGGTCCTCAGAATAGAATATCTGCCGTCCTGTCCGGCAGCTTGTAAGATAAAATACATCAGCCATTACCAACAAGACCACGGGTCGAGTGCTTTGCAGCAACTTGTGGCAAGTCGGAATTCAACGCCTGATCAATTCCTGACGCTATAATGACAGTAAAAAGTATAATGGTGGTATCCGGAGGGTTGGGTAGCCGGTCGACTTACACACTAAGCCTTACAACCGTGCTACAAGATAGTGACACACCTATTACATCTATGGTGTTTTTACGCCACGGTTATCTCTCACCGTCCGCGTCAAGGAGACGCGTGCCCGTTTGCTGTCTTTGGCCATAAAAAAGAGGCAACCGTTGCTATTAAATACTCAAAGATGTTATTGCTGCGTCGTTATCTTATGTTTGAGATCTTACGCCATTCATACAAATCTACCCCAAACCTCCATCACGGAACACAATAATGTGGAGCACTATCGTTGTGGAAGCTATATGTTTTGATTATAGGCGCAGTGGTGGTGCTAATCCGGGCGAACTGTTGCACAGCTGACAGTACTCTCCCATCTAATTGTTGCTGACGTTACTAATGATTTGCTACCGATGGGGTCGTCACATTCAGACTTTAACTATTATATTTTAATTTGTGCGCAATGTTACAAAGTACTTAAAAAAACCCTAAAATAGGTAAATACTTGAGCTATATGTACCTATTAACAAAAAAAAGTATCTTCACGCCCATTTCCTTAAGATGTAATTCAAAGCACAATAATCCATCCAGGGGCCGCGTCTAGCCGAAGGCACTATTTCCCATGTCATCCGGGCAGCCGGGGAGATATGCAATTCCAGGCATTTTGAAAAATACATTTTCTTATTGTTGCCCGACCCGGGCGATCAAACCCGGGATCTCAGGAAGTTGAGTCCAACGCCGGACCGAAAAACCAGAGGCAGTGTATTACCAATTATTTAAAAAAAACTCCGAAAATAGGTAAAATATACGTGACCTATTTACTAATATTAGTGTTCACCCATTGGTCGGCGAAATTCGACCATTTTAATATCCAAATTTTAATATCTTGTTGATAAGAACGCCATCTTTATTTCTTAAGACCAACTACTTTGTTTCCTGAATAGTTAGTGTGCCATCTGTGATCTTTTATCGTCAGCATCAATATATTTGTTTCTGTGTGTCATATGCCTGGTAGTGTGGGTAATGTTTTATTTATTGATTTAACGTACGTTATAAGTATTATTATTGAAAAATATTAGCGTTCTGCACTTCTCCTACGTATAAACTATAAGTGTGCCAAATTTTATGCTCCTGCGTGCGCGCAATTTCCGTAAAAAGGGGTCCAAAGTTTTGGCATCACGTATTAATATATAGAATTAAATAACGTAATATTTTAATTGACTTATTTCACAGCCAATTACGCAAAGGAAATTATACAAACCTTACCAAAAGACTTGAAACCAGGTGTTTACTATGGATGGGCGAAGGTTGACAGTGGATCGGTTCACAAAATGGTGGCCAACATAGGATGGTGTCCTTTCTATCAGAATGAAGAACTGTCTGTTGTAAGTATATGTAAAGGTCTTGAGTTTTTAATGAGAGAAGACACCGAACAAGCAGACGTCTCTTCTGTTGGTAAGAGACAACCGTGGCATATAAATACAAATGATGTTTTGTTGAATTGGGTAAAAACTTCTAAATTCGCGTCAGGATACGTGACCTGATTCGTAAGATGGCGCAGGGCGCTTGCGCGAATAAGACGGCGCAGAGTCAAGTTTGTGTTGTCATATTTGTGTACGATAGCGCAATAAATGATTATTGTATTCTACCACATTTAGTACTTTCATACTGACATTTAAAGCAATTCTTGCAAAATTATTCCCTGACCATTCCAAAATATCAAAAATTCATAACATTAATATTCAAGTTTTCACTTCTGCTGGCACTCCCGGAGTGCAACCCGTCGTTTTTTTTATGATATTGGAAGGCAAACAAGCAGATGGCAATTTCCTTATGGTAACAAATTTACGCCGCCTGGAGACATCAAAGGTGGTAATGATGCGCTGCCAACCTGAGGTCGAGACGTAAGGCTTCGAGCAAAACGTAAGTTTACCAGCTACCTTAACCTCCGAAACGAAACACGTCAACGGCAAGCACTGGCGTTAGGGCGGCAGGAATAGTTAAGGCGGTGGTACCAATCCGGGTTAGTCGCTGCAAAACTCTACTACCTAGTCAGATGTCACGGTGCTAGTGACGATAAGCTTATGCTCGTCTTTAGCGAGCTGCCTGGCAGGAAGGCAGACGTTCTATTCTGCAAAGGAGCCCGGACCAAAACGGGTGCTTCGTAGTTCTGTGGCCGGGGCTCTAGGCCTATGTGAATGTGAATCACAAGTGGTTTTGTTAATGACCTATTCAATCCATGCGAGCTTCTTATGAGCTGTCAGGCAGAGAAGTACATCTAAGGCCTATTCAACTTAAGGGACCTCAACCAACATGGTTAATTGATAGAAGAAGACGTTACTTTGCGGAAATCCGTACTTAAATCCAAATAAAATTATTTACATACATACATACATATCTTCACGCCAAGTGCCTTATAAATTATTTTATATGCAATTTCCCGCCAAAAAATGTATACCTACGTATTATGGCGTGACAAAACAGGCAAAATAGTGCGCTATGAATGAATTGGACTTACAGGAAACTAAAACTCCAAAATATATCCAGCTCCACACAACACACACCACTAAACTGCTAGCACACACACAGTGTGTACAGTATTGTTGGTAAAACAGTCCAATTCATTCATAGCGAATTATTTTGCATGTTTTGTCACGCCATAATACGTAAAAATGTTTTGGCGGGAAATTGCAAATAAAAAAAATATTTGGATTCAACAGGGTTAAGTTCGTTTTTAGAAAGACAGATAGATGCAGACTGGCTTCTTGTTAAGAAATACAAGTTGTTGTATTTCTTAGGATGAAAACGCACCAACGTTGCCGCCCTAAGGCTAGAATCTAAAACAACTTTGCCTTTCACACATATTTAATTGGAAAACATGACAATGCAAAGCACTGATGTATATCACCAGAATGGACGGTAAAAATACTCTTACAATGGATATAAATCCATTTTTCTATTGTTGCTATTGCTTGCTAGTGGTAAATGGTAACATATTAAATACTTCGGTAATAACTAGATGGCAATCGCCTCTGTAGTCTAGCGGGTCTGGTGATGAGCTTGAATTCGTGAGGTTCCGAGTTCGATAACAATTAGATAACTATTAAAAACAAAGTTGTCCAGGATTGGATATGTGCCTGGCTGGATATAGGTTTGCCACCTATCACATTGTAAGACTTTGTGTCCTTGGCTAGTCTTGGGTGCCCTGGTTGTACCTCTGCCTAATTCTTTGGGGATGCGGGTGTGAAGATAGTTAAACTAGATAATAAAATGGTGTGCAAAAGCTCGCTCTGATTGATGTCATGTCCCTATTTATTCCTGTCGCCAGCAGCGTCAGCGCTTGCCATTGTCGTGTTATTTTCAGGAAGTGAGTAAAGGCAGTACAAATGTAACCTAAATTTCCAACACTAAGCGACGCACGCAGTATCTTTTTCTCTCCATATCAAAAGAACCAGAAGTCCTTAAGGCAAAAATTGCCACTTTTAAAAGTATAAATTTTATTTTACAGGAAACACATGTGATTCATCAGTTTGACAAAGATTTCTACGGCTCTATGTTGAAGATATGCATCGCTGGATACTTGAGGGAGGAGATGAATTTCAACTCACTTGAAGAATTAATACAGCAAATAAAACAAGATATAAAAGACGCGGAGAGCAACCTAGATCAACTGGATTGTTTAAAACTCAAAGAACATGCGCATTTTACAGATTAACAAACAATTTTGTTTAGATCAATTTTATTATTTTATTAAAATGTTTATCCAATGTTATTTATTAATTAAGGTGCAATATTAAAGTATAAGTATATACTTATAAAAATTAGGAAAGAATTCCATTATGTCATATTTTTACACTTTTTTACCAATGTTAATAAATTATGTATAATATGGTGGTTGTTAATTGTTCATTTCTGATCTAATCTACGACATACAAGATTAAAAATTAATCCCCATTTCGCGTGGAACGAATGGACCAATTTTGCTAATTCTTTTTTATTGGGTTATGAAATTCTTTTCATAGAAACTTGAAATAGTTGCAGGGAAATAGGAAAATCAATGATTTAATACAGCGGACGGCATCCTATTGACAGGCAAGGGCCACAAGGCGGCAAAACAAATTAAAGGTGGGGCCCCACTAGTGATATTAACCCTAGAACCCAAATACCTATTCGTATTTAGTTTAATTGATCACAACTCATAGAAAAAATGAAAATGGACAGAGAGAAGCTCCATCCACACTATACGCCGTATATTATACTCGCACTCAACGGACACGTCTCAAACTGAAATTCAGAAATAAAATCTGCAGATGCTGATATTGAAAACGATGCTGATAATCGCAACATCCCTGATACAAGCTATTTGTATCTAGCTGTTAATTTCAAGGGTTACGAAGTTCTTGGGTCGGCTTATAAAATTAATGCCAATGTGTATGGTGTGTTCCAATTTCACGTCGAAACAGCTAAACCTATTTTTATGAATTTTAAAATACAGGATATATTATATTTGACGTTATAGGATCTCAGAATGGGGACTAACCAAAAGTAAAAAAAAAACACGGGCGTGTCTTTTGCTGAAAAACCCCATCAACTCAGGTGTACGTTACCCCAGCCAGAAAGTAGCACCTAGTGTGATATGAGTGGGAGACATAATGCTGTTGTAAATGTGCGCAGAACAAAAAAAATGTGCATGTTGTTTTGGAAATAAACGGAAAAAACGATTCCTCCTGGGGTAACGTTGCTCTAGCAAGAAAATTTCAAATTAATTATCGGACAGTTAAAAATTGCGCATGAGCATGTATTCAATATGGCAATTATTTTTGTGTTTAGCCTACACAGTCCTCTAAAGTATTTGATCTGTTGCCTACATTTTGGTGAGTGTGCTCAGGAACTTCATAGCCTGATGCAGAATATTTACTGCCTCGTTGGGTCAGTAGTAACTTCTTAAAACAATAACGAGGCTCTGCTTCGATGCTCGAGGACAGGAATTTGTAATGAAAACCGGCATTTGTGGTCCGGGTGTATTAATGTATTAGTATCTTTGATATTTTCCATCGTCGTTATCTTTATATTAATACGTGACGCCAAAACTTTGGATCCCTTTTTACGAAAATTGCGCGGACGCAGGAGCATAAAATTTGGCACACTTATAGTTTATGTGTAGAAGTGCAGAACGCTAATATTTTTCAATATTAATGCTTATAAAGTTCATTAAATAAATATTACAAGTTGTTCAGAATAAATTCATACGACTAGCCACCGGCGCGCCGTGGTACATGCGCAACATAGATTTACACAGATACTTGGAATTGCCTAGCCTAGCGAAGCACTTCCAAGAACTCTCCCAAACATATTTTTCTAAGTTAGAAAATCACCCGAACCCTCTAATGGCAGCAGTCAACGATTATGTCCCCGAGACAGACCCACCTCCGCTTCGGCGGAGGCCCCGTCACGTGATCTTAGATCCAGATGACCCAATCACCGAGGAAAACGCCTCATACATCACTACACACACACATACAAACTCGCGACACCACCGCCGCCGGGGGCGACGAAGACCCTTGTTCCGCCCAGACCAAGATCCCTCCCTAAGCCGAGGTAAGATCTCACAGAAGACACCCTTAGGGAGGGGGGTCCCAGGCCCCACCCAAAATTCAATCTCTGACTGAGCACTCTACTCGCCCACTAGCCCGGTGACGTTGTTAAAGTCTATAGACGTACACAACAGTAGTCAATTCGAAAAAAAAAAAAACAAATAAATAAATAAGACATTACCCACACTACCATGCATTTGACACACACAAATATATTGATGTTGACGATAAACAATCACATATGGCGCACTAACTATTCAGGAAACAAAGTAGTTAAATTAAATTAAAAAGTTGTTTATTTCTTTAAAATAGTTACATTATTTGAATTAGTTGTTGAGACCAACCTACTAAGTATTTAATAAATACTTATGTCAGGTGGTCTCGCTCTTCCTTACCAAAATTTATCATACAGTTTTTTTTGTTACATTATCTAATGAAATATTATAATATAATAATAATAATAGCAAATTTACATGAATTTTATGTGCCAGAAAAAAATTAAAATCAATATTAGTTAACACAATAACAATCAAATAAAGTTGGTCTTAAGAAATGAAGATGGCGTTCTTATCAACGAGATTTTAAAATTTGGCTATTAAAAATGGTAGAATTTCGACCTTTGGGCGACCACTACTTTAAGTTAATTATGTTTAGAGTTAGATATTATTTCTAATTGTTTTTTTTATTAGTTATGTGTGGTAAGTATTAGTCTATTAAAAAATGTTTTCTTTCTTTCTTTCACTACTCTGACAAGTTGCTGCACAGCACTCTGCCAGTGGTATTTCCGGTGATGACGTCAGTAGCCTACGTTCATTTTTTATCTACAAGCTGCCAGGCAGGGAGGTACGTTTTTATGATATTGGAAGGCAAAGAAGCAGCCGGATGTCTTGATGGTAAGAAATTCAAGCCGCCTCGAGACATCAAATGTGGTAATGGTGCTTTGCAAACCTGAGGCTGGAATGTTAGGCCTCAAGCAAAAGTAAGTTTACTGGCTACCTTATCCTCCGAACTGGTACACGCCAACGGAAAGCGCTGACGTTATGGTGGCAGGAATAGGTAAGGCGGTGGTACGAATAAGGGGGAATCGCTGCGAAACTTTACCACCTAGTCAAATAACAGTGACAGTAAGCATATGCTTGTCTTTTGCGAGCTGCCTGAAAAGAAGGTAGATGGTCTATTCTAGGCAGAGCACCCGGACTAACACCGTTCACACACACAGTCCAATTGGTGCAGAAGATATGGATCCACTTACATCTTACAATTAGTTTCAACTTAATAGCAAATCATTTAAAAAATAAATCAAGTCTAGTGGTGTTGGCGTTGACTTCTGAAGCTCTCTGGTTTGATTTCTTTGTTGTACAATTTACTATGAGTTTTTTCAATATTTTAATAAAATTTAAAAAATAACAGTTGATACAACCTATTTATCCATATGTAAGCTAAAAACCACCAAGATTGCATGTATTGATGCCACAGATAGACACACACGTAAACAAATGACACCCCTCATATTCCGCCGGTGGTTAAAAACAACATTGGTTGGATCTGGACAAGTACCCCAATTTCTGATAGATTTGACACCCTCACATTTTGGGACTAAGAAGTACGTTTTTCGTAGGTGCTCTGGTTATATCTCTGAATAATAACACAAAAACAATAATACACTTGTGAATTATTTATGTGTCTAATCACAAAAAAATAAGTTGTGATAAGGGTGGTTACTGGTTACACGCAACGGAAACAAGTCTTAGTCAGGAATCAACCAAAGCCTTGAGGGAGGTCACAGATGTTAGCCGTCTTCCTTTATGGACCGGTTTTTTTTAGGTTAGGTTAGTAACACCCTGAACATAAGGCAGCAATGCACTTTCATTTTTAACCGAGTTAAAAAAAAAACGAGGAGGTTCTCATTTCGGTTGGCATATACTTTTTTTATGTATGTACAACGACTTCTCCGAGGTTTCCGAACCTCGTTTTTTTTGGTTGATGCGGAATAGTTTCAAATTGGTCCCATAACAATTTGATTCAGGTAGACCCTTTAGTTTTTATTTTGTGAGCATTTTTTATCTACTTTCACCTATTCTGTTGCTTATTTTTATTCAATTAAATCATATCAGCAATAAACTAAAAAGTATTAAATAAAAACAACTATGTTAATAAAAATACCAATTTCAATCCTATTAGTAAATGGCAAATTTAAATAATAGTATATAATTAATATCAATTTTTTTTTTATGTTATAGGAAGGCAAACAAGCAAACGGATTTCCTGATGGTAAGAAATTAACGCCGCCTAGAGACACCAAAGATGGTAATGGTGCGTTGCCAACCTGAAGTCAGTATGTTAGGCCTCGAGCAAAAGTAAGTTTA
>NJDC01000368.1:166857-189932 GCA_002245475.1 Calephelis virginiensis
TCTGGTTATATCTCTGAATAACACAAAAACAATAATACACTTGTGTATCTGTGAATTATTTATGTCTCTAATCACAAAAAAATAAGTTGTGATAAGGGTGGTTACACGCAACGGAAACAAGTCTTAGTCAGGAATCAACCAAAGCCTTGGGGGAGGTCACTGATGTTAGCCGTCTTCCTTTATGGACCGGTTTTTTTAGGTTAGGTTTGTAACACCCTGAACATAAGGCAGCAATGCCCTTTCATTTTTAACAGAGTTCAAAAAAACGAGGTTCTCATTTCGGTTGGCATATTTTTTTTATGTATGTACAACGACTTCTCCGAGGTTTCCGAACCGATTTACGTATTTCTTTTTTTTTTGGTTGATGCGGAATAGTTTCGAATTGGTCCCATAAAAATTTGATTCAGGTAGGCCCTTTAGTTTTTATTTTGTGAGCATTTTTTATCTACTTTCACCTATTCCGATGCTTATTTTTATTCAATTAAATCATATCAGCAATAAACTAAAAAGTATTAAATAAAAACAACTGTGTTAATAAAAATACCAACTTCAAACCTAATAGTAAATGGCAAATTTAAATAATAGATAGTATATAATTAATGTCAATTTTTTTTTTATGTTATAGGAAGGCAAACAAGCAAACGGATTTCCTGATGGTAAGAAATTAACGCTGCCTAGAGACACCAAAGATGGTAATGGTGCGTTGCCAACCTGAGGTCAGTATGTTAGGCCTCGAGCAAAAGTAAGTTTACCGGCTACCTTACCCTCCGAACCGGAACATGTCATGACGTTATGGCGGCAGGAATAGGTAAGACGGTGGTACCAATCCGAGCGAGTCACTGCGAAACTCTACCACCTAATCAGATGTCACGGTGTTAGTGATGATAAGCATATGCTCGCCTTTAACGAGCTGCCTGGCAAGAAAGGCAGATGGTCTATTCTGCAAAGGAGCCCGGACCAACACGGGGAAAATCTTTATTATTTTCTACTTTTTAGTTTTGAAGTCTGTTTTTATTAACATAGTTGTTTTAGTCTTGCCTATAGGCCACAGTTGTCTCCGTCCATCAAGCAAGCCATATGCCTGTTTCCTGTTTTATTAAGAAAATACTATACTATATCAGCGGCTCCTAAAAAATTAAGATACTTAGCATTGCCAGGTTTACTAGTTGCTTTACCCTCGACCTCCACTGTGAGTACCCTAGATCCATCACAAAACAGGATACCTAGCCAGACAGACTAATATTTCACCTATTACAGTACTTGGTTATTGAATCATAGTTGGGTGCAAAGAACCTGCACAGTGAAATTTTCATCCACTAACCCATTTTATTTATCAAACTCCAAAAAGTTATGAGTCATTTTAAGGATTCTGACCTCATTCCTTCTAAATTATACCAGTTCTAAGGTATCTAGCTGTTTTTAAAATTAAACTCTTCAATAAACTTTGTAACATAAAAAAATTCTTCAGCAAAAAAGAAGCACTGGATAAAAACTTTTATGAATAATTTTGTATACAGAATAACGAGTATTTTTATCAAAACTGTCATGGCAGTGATTAGTTTCCGATTGCAAAAGTAGGTCCAATTGTGATTGTTTAATGCAGAACAGACCCAGCATCAATGGTAAGTTACAAATAATAAAAGAAATAAAAAAGATTACCCTTTGAAAAAGCCTTTATTAGTAATGCCTTAACAAATCCAATGAATAAGAAAAATATCACTCATCCATCATCTTAAAATAAAATGCAATCTTAAAGTAGGGCTCTCTCTCCAGGTAAGTTTAATGTTGTTTTCTTCTGAAGGAACATCCTGAAAATTAAAAATAGTTTCATTACAGACATTGAAAATACATTTTTTTTGCATATACATTTAGCTTAATCGCTAATAGATTACAGGGTGTTGGTCCGGGCTCCTTTGCAGAATAGACTACCTACCTTCCTGCCAGGCAGCTCGTAAAAGGCGAGCATAGGCTTACTGTCACTAACACCGTGACATCTGACTAGGTGGTAGAGTTTCGCAGCGACTTACCCGGATTGGTACCATCGCCTTACATATACCTGCCGCCATAACATCACGACATGTTCCGGTTTGGAAGGCAAGGTTGCCAGTAAACTTAATTTTTTCTCGAGGCCTAACATCCCGGCCACAGGTTGGCAACGCACAAATACCACCTTTGGTGTCTCTAGGTGGCATGAATTTCTTACCATCAGGAAATCCGTCTGCTTGTTTGCCTTCCAAAATCATAAAAAAAAGGGAAGAATATTAGGAGTACAGCTTTTTTATCCAGCAGTTTGTCACAGTGACACTGTAGATCAGCAACCAAGCAAATACTATTGTTTTTCATACTATCATCAATAAAAATATTATCAACAACTCTTGTAAATGTAAAAGGCCACCGAAAGTTAGTAGTTTTGCCATTACTGGATTGGACGCACTTTTTATTCCTACCAGCATAATGTCAGTGCTTGCCACAGTACCAAAATTCGGATAATCAAAGATTTAACACCCATAAGAGGCTTAATATTACAGCCTCCAATTGACAGTTAAGAGGCTTAATATTACAGCTTCCAGTTAACAGTTAAGAGGCTTAATACGTTACCAATTGACAATGTGTCAATGGACATAACGTTTTTGCCACAAGGAAACCAGAATGCTCACTTGCCTTTTCCACAAAAATAAAAGAGAGCCAAGAAAACCTTTAGCAGCAAATAGCTACTTCCCCACCCCATTATTCCATTTCTCATGTTTTTTTTAACTCCTAGATAGCTAATAAATTTGAAATTTCTTGCACTTAATTTTTTAAGTCTTAACACTGAAGAGTATAGATGATGCTATTGTTTCATAAGGATCCATCAATTGCCATATTATAAAGATTTTTTTACCTCTTTCCCTCTAATGAAACATAGCGATATTTAAGATTACGTCACTGCCGCAAATATAATCTATTGTAGAACATGAATAAAACATTTGTTTTATTCATTCATGTTCTCCTTCTAACATTGATTATTGAGACTTTTTTCAACAGTAACAAGTGAACATTTGCGTTATACAAAATGCATCTCCAACAAAAAATTACCATACGCCATAAAGTCATAACGTGTTCCGGTTTGAAGGGTAAGGTAGTCGGTAAACTTATTTTTGCTAGAGGCCTAAATCCCGGCCTCAGTTTGGCAACGAACCATTACCACCTTTGGTGTCTCTAGGCGGCGTGAATTTCTTACCATCAGGAAATCCATCTGCTTGTTTGCCTTCCAATATCATAAAAAAGTAGCAAGTAGTTTACTAAGAGGTTCATTAATTATAATAAACTGTTAACTGTGTTTTGTCAACCAATCAAGCCCTAACACTTGAAACAAAATTTGGCATTTGAGCCTCTCATAGGAAGAACCACTAACTATAGAAAGAGCTTCTTTTTAACCATTTTTTTTTGACAAAATACATATACAATGCAAATATGGACAGATGTAGGTACCCGGGGAGACCTAGGTTGACATTCCAAGATCAAACTGATCACTGTTTATATGAGGGTGGTGTCAAGTACCTCTCAAACCAGCATATTTGTATGTAAAGAGTAATGAATATGAAGTTAGACAGGTCTCCAAGGATCGTGACATTAGGCACTCCACACTAGCATGCCTACTCCGTTTGGGACTTGGCATGAAGAAAGAAATTAGTTCTCTCACAAAATCTACATCACACAAACAACAGATTATGCACTATAAGATACTAGCTGTTGTCTACAGCTTTGTCCGCTTTTTCACAGGAACCCATTGTGCAATCGAGATTAAAAGAAACCTATATTTTAATCCAGGTTATAACATGTGTTCCAAATTTCAGACAAATCCGTTCAGTCATTTGAGAGTGAAAGAGTAACAAACATACATACATACACACAATCTTGTGCATTTATAATATTAATAGGATTATAAGTGACTGAAATCCTGAACTGAACATTATGAACTTGAGGTATTATGAATATTAATTACTAATTTTGAAGTCATTTAAGGTTCTTTTTTATAATATCCATGTTAATTTATTCCTAGTTTTATAAGATAGAAAATGCAAAGATTGAGCTGCACATACACAGGACCTAATATAAGCAATGCAGTTAAATGTTGTTTGCAAATTACAAGTCAATGAACCAATTTGCCTTTCAGAAGTAGCATGAAATAATATTGCACAATATGTATAAATTCAGGAAATTTAAAACTTAGTATTTACAATTAAGAGTATTATTTTTAAGTTTAGTAAGTATTATATTTACATGATATTAAGGTATTGCACAACTTGTGTCAGTGAGATTCATAACATTGCACAACTATTGTTTACAAAATAATAGTGCAATGTTATAAGTGTAGCTAACTACAAAAGTTGTAAATATAAATTGCAATAATAATAATAATCAATTTTTTATCAAATACCACTTTTTATTAATAAAAAAAAAACAAAGAATTTAATGTATCACAACATAACATTTACTGATAATAACTTTTATCTGGTTCTGTGACAGTTTTACATTAAGATAAACAAAAAAAAGCCACATATTTTTTACGTGAGTATACTATTAGGATGTACCATAAATGTCACACATAGCCGATCGATACTTAATTAAAAAATATTATGAAAGCCTTAAATCTGTCACACTATAAGATATATTACAAAATCATGGAACTTCATACATCAATGAAAACCTAGGATGAATTAGTGAATCCATGATTTCGAGAACATGAATTTCAGTAAGCGCAATAAATGCTTACTTTAAATTACATTCAAGTTTATAACAATAATAGTAAAAATTAGTGCTTACCTTCAGTTAACCTAGCACGGCCACCAGTTGGTTGACAGAGAATTGTTGAACATCCTGCACAAACGACGACTCTCTGAGCGTGACTGAATACCGTTGTGATTTTATAACAACCGGGACATTTGACATCCATGAAATATGAATTAGGATGTGGCACTAGCCTCTTCAGCTTGTGCTTCCTCCTTTCTGAGACAGGCGTAGGGTGCAATAAGTCAATTGCGAGCTGAAAGTTGAGACATAGGTTAGGTTTACTTTTAAATTTTTCACGACTATATTCTTACGCATTTTAATGAAACAGTATTCAAATAAATAACTATTCTTTAGACGTGATACAATATTGCCCAGGATAACAACGTTCTTCAAAATATACACGAAACGTCAGAGCCATGTGTTTCGAATGTAAAACGCGTAATTTTATATTCCAACATTTCCAACCACAATACTTTTCGAAACATCAAACACATTTTAATCACAGATTTCACTTTTATTAATTGAATATTTTGTTTATAGATATTTTAATTAAATAAAATACACACCGGCATGGTTTCTGCTTCGATGCAAAACCGGAAAAGGAAAATCGTTCATAATGAACCAGAGATTTTATACTCTACCCATAATTTATAGACGGTATGCGTTCGGAAACTTAAAAAAAATCACAGGATTTCTAAAATATTTTTTTAATAATTACTTTATAACAGCTTTTTATATTTAAAGCCGCTTAAATGAAAAATAGTGTTAACTACATTCCATTGATTTTTACATTACATACCTAGAAATAAAAAAAAATAAAGAGTTGAATTGTACAACAATTGTATTTATATTTAAAAAAGTAAGTAGTGCCTTAGTATAATATGCTTATTTTTTTATTTTAAGTATTTTCATTATTTAGAGTTTAGTGATGTAGAAAAATCACAGAAATCTTGGATTCAGTTTTAGAACTGTGCCAGTTGTTTTTGGACTGTCTATGCTACAGACATTGACATTTGACAGTTGACAGTGACAAATTTCGTTTCGTTTTGACATTTATTGGTTTTGTATTTTTGGTATTTTGTGCTGCGTGCTTTTCAAGTTTCCATTTAATTGTTATTTTTAAAACGTTGTGCTATTTGACCGATAATTCATAATTCCTATCATTTATATATTAGACAGCAACAAAGCAATTTAGCCTCAGTTTTATTTTTAATTCCAAACAAAAGGTTATAACTATGGCTGATGAGGAGTACGATGGTGAAGATGGTGGAGGAGATTATGATGATATCGTTGAAGAAGACAACAATATTGAAGAAACAGAAGACCAAGAAGACGATGGCTATAACGTGCAGTGTGTAGCGCCGGGACAAGCTGGTGGCGGTGTTGAAAAGTCCAAACGAATTACCACTAGATACATGACGAAATATGAACGAGCAAGAGTTTTAGGTCAGTTTTATGCTCTAAAGTTTGATAACAAGTGCTTACTATTATTAAAATACATTTTTCTGAGTATTAAATTAACAATTAATGTAATTTTTTTTTTGTATGTATTATATTGCACAACTTCAACATATAAGATATGGTTCTAATCGTTTTCTAGTAGAATATTTTTTGTTGCTGGATCTTCGCACTAGTGCAGATGTTGTAGAGGTTATAAACTCACCTGTAAACAAACTAGTATTTATGTTTTGCTTTGGAATGTGGGATTTACAGAGATTTTAATAGCAGGGTTCTGTATTAATATTAAAAGCATTATTGTTTAAGTTATTACTATAATATAAAAGAAACAGATGGATCCCAGGTGAAAATAAATACATTTAGTTAGCAAAAAGATTAGCAAGTGCAGGTCTTGCCTTGAACCAGTAGAGACAGCAATGCATGTCCTCTGCAACTTCCCTGCGTTTACTCAGGCTAGAAGAAAAGTAAGTAGGGGCTTACTTTTGGCCTTGTGGTTTGGATCTACACTTAACAAGTAAGAGTTGTGATCACAATAGATCTAGTTAGGTCGAAGTCATCCTGGGGGTAGCTCTACACAAACTCTTAATGGTAATAATAATAATAGCAAAGAAGTTTCTGTGCTAATTGGAAAATGCAATAGATTTGTTGGAACTCTGGGATTGGCAATGAACAATAGCCATTCCAGTATCTAAGAGGTGTTTATTTCTTATCGATCAGAAATTTGGTAATTTAAACTGTGAATTTCTACAGCAATAGAAGTTAAATGTCATAGAAAACTGACATAATTTACCATAAAAACTAAGATAGGATATTATTAATTCCAGGTACCAGAGCTTTACAAATTGCAATGTGTGCACCAGTCATGGTGGAGTTGGAAGGAGAGACAGATCCGCTTCAAATAGCCATGAAAGAATTGAAACAGAGAAAAATACCTATCATCATCAGAAGATACCTCCCTGATCATTCCTACGAAGATTGGAGTATAGATGAACTAATTATTATAGATCATTAAAAATAATCATTTTTCAGTTCAATAGTATTCAACTGTCAGTCTAAACATGCCATTTCACTTTCATATACAGTTATACCATTAAGAATTCCTATCAATCAATCAACTGTCTTAAATATCCAATTTTATGTACATTTAAATTTGTACCAATTCCTTTCAATTGAAAAAGTATCAAAGCAGATGCAATAGTTTTACCAGAATGGTATCCATTAGAAATTAAAAAAAAAACAATACTGGCAGAATTGCCATCATCGTAGGAAATTATGTAATTTTATTGTCTAGACAAGAAATAGTCCCCTATGTGACGTTGGCTAAATAAATCATGAAAAATGATTGAAAGTCATATTTATAAAAGATTAGCAGCCCGTCCCGGCTTCGCATGGGTGGATAAATTTATAATTTTTCATAGAAATATGTTGATCAGCTCAGGTGAAATAATTTTCTAATGCTAATATATTTTTTACAAATTGGTCCAGTAGTTTGGGAGCAATAAGCTCCAAACAAACACACATACACAAATAATCAAATCTTTCATCTTTAACATTGTAGTGTAGATGATGTACTGACAGTAGCTCCAACTACTAGGTCCAATTGTGTTTTAAAACATACAGAATACCATCGATATACCCATATAAAATTTTGCCTCTGAGCTGCATGTGTACCTTACTCATAGATCAAAACTGCCCTCCCGCACGCGCACCCCCACTTTCATGACGCCCACTTTGCAACAAGTCGTGCAGCAGAAATCGTAATATTTCAATTTCGCCATAACTTTGAAACCAAACGTCCAATTATAATCATTCAAAGACCGACTACTACATATTAATCTAATAAATTTATTTTGATAATAATTAATGACATGCGTAAAATTAATGCGTCTAATTGTAGTCCAAAAATTCAAGATTTTTTGTAAAAATAAAAATCGTGGCTCACTCAACATAGATAGGTATAGTAAGTCGCGGACTTTTTTTATAGAAATTTGTAAGATCTACAATTAGTAGGAACATTTGATGGTTCTATCTTTTATAGTTTAGGCAGCGTACACAAAATGAGTAACTTTTCTGGTTGATTTTTTCTACACCTTGTGGCCGAAAAACCCAAATATCTTACGGAATCCTGTATTTTTCATAATAAAATATAGCCTATGTCACTCAGGAATAATGTTGCATTCTAAAGGTGAAAGAATTTTTGAAATTGGCCCAGTAGTTTTGGAGCCTATTCGCGTCAAACAAACAAATAAAAAATCAAAAATTTCCTCTTTATAATATAAATATAGACAAGAAAAAGTCAAAATAGTTTTTATATTGTGCAAATGATTGTTTTAAATGTAAAATGATTATTTAAAAAAAAATTGAATCACTAAGCAAGACTTACCCAATCCAAAAAAAAATATTTGTGATCTTAATGACCGGAAATAAAAGTATAAAATAGACTTTCAATTCAAGTGAGTCGGTCTCATGTATAATAAGAGTTTTTAATATAATAAATATAATAAGTCTCTTAATTCAGTGTGCCTTTTGGCATAGGCCCATCCAGCTCTCTACATTGGACTCTGTCAGGATATCGTCGTTCCATCTTGTTTATGGTCGCCCTTGTCGTCTGTTGTCCTCCCTTGGGTACCATAGAGTCACTTGTTGGCTCCATTTATTTGTTTTGCACCGCAACATATGGCCTGTCCAGCTCCATTTAAGGTGTTCTATTCGGGCTATTACATCTGCTACTTTGGTTTTTGTTATTATTTGGGAGTTTCTTGTTTTGTCAGTGATCCTAATTCCCAACATGTTTTTTTTTGCTCTTTGCGTGTTGGCTAGTCTTTTTCTATGTTTGTCAGTTAGTACCCACATTTCACTGCCATATGTCATGCATGGAAGGATACAATTGTTAAAAGTCTTTCTTTTGATATGTATACCTAAGTCTTTGCTCTTCATTATTTCTTTTAAAGACCAGTATTTCTTCCATCCACAGGCTATTCTTTTGTTTATTTCTTTGGAAATTGGATCTTTCGTTGAAATAATTTGTCCCAGGTAGACATGTCCTTTGCCATATTCAATTCTTTTTTCATTAACCTCCACGTTGACCTGTATGGAGTTGGTCATTAGTTTTGTTTGCATTCATTAAAAGTATAAAATTGACTTTTAATTCATGTGAGTTGGTCTCATGTGTTAAAGAGATTTTGAAGCTGTACTATTCTTAATTATTTGAAAAAAATATGACAATAAGTTCTCACACCAACATCTAACATTGATACAATTAATTTTTGGCCTGCCTAAGTAACCTCACAATAAAATATGAACATACTAAGTTGCCTCTGTAATCCAAGGATCCGGGCTTGACCTCTTAAGGTTCCGGGTTCGATCTCTGGTCAGGCAACAATAAGAAAATGTGTTTTTTAAATGGTTTTATTTAGCTTGCCTAGTATCTATTAAATTCAATATTCTATTAAAGGACCAACATTGCCCCAGTATTCAGTTGACTTGCCATCTATCACATTATGGGATTAGTGTCTTCAGCTGGTACTTCACCCTGGTTGTACATCTGCCTACCTCTTCGGGCTTTGAAAAACAAATATGTATTGATCCACCTTATCCTTTGCCTTGCATCTGTGTCAAAAGTGAGGTTCATTTCAAAAATAATCTTTCTATGAAATCAATTTTTTCCATGTGGCTGTAATAAAAGATAAGATAGAAATACATTATTTCTAAGTTTTAAAATAGTTAATAATTAAGCAATTATTATTAAAATTAAGCAATAAAAATAAGGATAACTGCTGTTTTTGTATTATTTTAATGCTTTTTAGCCTTAACAATATTCCAATTAGGAGATAGTCTCAGTGGGTTACTTGTATATTGTAATTTGTTTATGATAGTCAGTCAGTCATAGAATATTGTTGTAGATCTTTATTATTGATACCACTGTGTCCAAACATTCACTGTCAACTCTACCAAACACAACTGCTTACATAATTGAGGCACAGTAAAACTAGAAAACCAACTTCAATTTTATCACTATGTCACGATTTGACTGCCTCGTTGAATCCTCAATCAAGGCCCTCGCCTAGTGTAGACGCCTAACTTCATCGCTGGACTTGGGTGGGTTTTCCAAGGGGAAGGGGTGCAGGCATTTGTATGATAAACATTTAGATATCTGTACCCATAACACAAGAATATAATTTACTTACTTTGGGGGCTAGGTTACATACAAATTGTGTAATTTGTCCAGGTATATTTATATATTCAATTTTATTTATTCGATCATTCATATTTTGAAAGACGGCTAATGATTCAGTGATGGTTCTATATAAATTTTATCAATGTACAAGTAATAGTTTTGGACTAGTGGTCCACGTGTTGGACTTGACTGCATGTGGTCCCGGGTTCGATTCCCGAATCGGGGCAACAAAAAGAAAATTTGGTTTTTCCAATTTTCTAATTAAAAAAATGTTGCCTGGGATTGGATATGTGCCCGGTTGGCGATAGGCTTGCCACCTATCACATTGTGTGACTTAGTGTCTTCGGCTTGTAGTGGGTTCCCTGATTGTGCCCCTGCCTACCTCTTCAGGTATATGGGCATGAAGATATTTTTTAATAGTTTTGGAGCTGTATGTGATAACGTAACAAGCATACATCAAAATCGTTTTTTTTGGTCGTTTAAAAATATCAGCTTCTCAACGTGCCCTTTTAGTTGGACTATTTCATATTCGATTCGAAAACATTTTTGAAATTTGTACAAAAAAAAATATAATCTGCAGAATTCTTAGTTTTAGATATTTAAACCTTGAGCTTGGCTGTTTCCATTAAAAAAACTAAGTATATTAACTAATTTCTGTTATTATACAAAAAAATCCTCTATTAATAGTACAGACTAGCTGTTTGTCCGTGGCTTCGTCATCGTAGATCAGCTACGGCCTACGAGTTACGACTTTCATACCTTATGATATAGTCCTTTGTCGTTTGATTTTTATAAAAAAAAAACTAGCCGACCCAGCGACATATTAGCGTATCGCTTGACATTACTAGCATTTTGTATATGAGAAAAGTTTAAGTGTTGCTATTAAAGTTTTCCTAGGAATTTTTCCGAGTTTTCTCTTCATATAATCCTTCTGACAATACCCAACACAACAAAAAAACAATGAACAAAATTGGCTCATCCTTTCAAGCGTGATGCGATGACCACGCGAAATGGGGGATCTATATACCTATATAGATAGTCTGTTTGAATTCGAATTGAAGCAGTAGGCCCCTAGAGGCGGGAGTGCCGCAGGGCTCGGTGCTCTCACCTATATTATACACCCTGTACACGAACAACGTACCCCGACCGCCGCGCGTCCACGTAGCCCTCTTCGCGGACGACACGGTAATCAAATAGGCTATCTTCTCCGAAACGCGGCCACCCTCCTGGGCGACTGGTTCAGGAAGTGGCGCATAGAAGTGAACCCCGATAAAAGTGCAGCGGTGTACTTTAATCGAGACGTCAAACACAGCGAACGGATGATACCCAGTCGTAACCCGGGTCCCATCAAAATGTTCGGTACAGCGATCCCCTGAGAAAATTCAACAAAATACCTAGGGTTCACTCTAGACAAAAATATGTCGTTCGAACCGCATATTTCGCGTGTCACAAATAAGGCTAAGTTCGTACTTAGCCGTCTCTATTATTAAATTATTAAAAACAGTTAAATGTCACTTCGTACCAAAGTGACGCTTTGCAAAACTTGTGTTAGACCTGTATTAGCCTACGGTAGTGTAGCCTTCGCGCATACCTTTCCAACCCATCTCAATAAGTTACAAGTAATTCAGAATAGGTTCATGCGAACTGCCACGGGTGCTCCGTGGTACTTTCGCAACGAGGACCTACATCGCGACCTCGTTTTACCCACGATAGCTCAGCATTTCAAAGAACTTTCGGAACGTTACTTTGAAATAACGGTTGCCCACCCGAACCCGGTGTTAGCACCCGCGTGTGATTACACCTCGGCCCGCGAACGCGCCCACCAATCGTAGAAGACCCCGCCACGAGTTATCGGATCTTCCGGACCCAATAACCGCGGCAAACGCTATACTTTATCTATATATATATACTATATACTATATCCGAGCACAAATTCACAAAACATCACACTACACCGTCGCCGACGGTCTCGGCGACGAAGACCTCTCTTGCGCCCAGCGCCTAACGCCGAGCGACGAGCCGCCATTACTCCTCCATCAAGTCCACCCAGTAACCAGAACGCAGCACCAAGTCGAGGTACGGTCTCCCGGGAGACAGCCCTTGTTGCTGGCGTTGTAGGTAACATTCCAATCCATTTAAATAATGATGTCTCGGCCTGAGCACTCTACTCGGCCCACAAAGCTCGGTGAAGTTGTAAAAACCACGAAGTTAGCAACAAGTTAGTCATTCAAAGAAAAAACATCATAATTTGGTTAGCGGTTTAGCTGTGAAAGAGCAACAGACAGACAGACAGTTCTCGCATTTACAATATTAGTATGAACCAGTTTTCGTAATCACATACCTATTTGATATGTAACAAACGTTGCTACCAAATATAATTACTCAGAAGTCCATATAAAGATGGAGTAGGTAATTGAAGGAATGGCAGTTTGAAATATTTAAGCGGGTGTCATTTTGCAACTCGTGCCAAGTGGTACTGCAATTGTATGTATAAATCTTTGTTGGTTCCGAGTCTGCTTAATCTTTAGTAATCGATAGTCTGATATATAGTATTTGTTTTTGGCTGTGGCTATGTGACGGGATTTATATTAAAAAAATAAAGTGGCAATGTAATGATGGCAACGTATCATCTTATTCACAAGGCTGAGGGTTGATTACCGCTAAAGAAATTATGTAGAAGAGTGATATCTAACTATTATTTATTTTGTGTAATTGACCTCTTGCTAAAGAGTATTGATTGAAGTGAAAAAAATAAAGTGGCAATGTAATGTTGGCAACGTATCATCTTATTGACAAGGCAGAGGGTTGATTACCGACAAAGCATGAAGAAGAGTGATATCTAACTATTTATTAATTATTTTGTGTAATTATGAGGTGCCTGCGCGAAGCGTTAGATTGTAAACTGATTAAGATGGTGTACATGGCTTTATGCCGATCTGTAATAGATTATTGTATTCTTGCTTGGGGAGGCGCTTCTATTTCCACCTTAATTACCTACTCTCGAAACAGCACACATAGCACTCTTGAAACTAGCATTAAACAAACCTATTAGATATCCTACTGAAAACCTCTACTCTGATACAGAACTTCTAAGTATAAGACAATTTATATTACTTAAGGGTAGCAGTGTGTGTTCATAAAAATGTAACTAAATCTGACAAATACGAATCAATGCTTAGGCAAATAGTTTTTAGACTTCCTAATTCAACACCGAAAACATCCTTCGCCCAGCGATTTAGTGACTTCCTTTATCCACATATTTATAACAGGCTAAACATTAAAAACTATACTGTCACACAAACAAAAATGTTATTATCAAAAGGACTGTACAATCCGTACACAATATCTTTATAAGTAATTAAGAAACAAAAAAAAACTGTATTAAGATCGACTAGCCGTAAGTTTATTTATGTTAAACGTAACTTCTCCCCCACAGAGTAAAGTTGCTAAAGAGTATTTATTGAAGTGAAACTTCTTTAGAATCGTTGTGATTTCAAAACGGGTGCAACGGAAAAACGACAGGTAAGAGACACAAATATATTATATTCATCTCATTCTTTTGCAGGTAAGAGACACAAATATATATTCATCTCATTCTTTTGTCGATTTACTGAAGTTTCACTTCTATCGTGTGTGAATCGCACACACAACTTTTTTTATTCCTTGGTAATTGACTTTGTCTGTATTTGTATCTGCATTCAGTTTATTTCTGTATTCATTTTTATTTATATATTAAAGTATCGTCGACTAACACCTTTAATACATACAATACTTATTTTGTTTATTTGTTTGACGGATTTCCTAACAACAAATCGTTAGTAGACGCTAATAATTGTTGGTACAGGTTTCTTTGCCCAACAAAGCTTATTATGCCGCTTCTTTTGATAAGTTTAACGGCTGCCTTCTCCTCCAGACTGGCAGGGTTGGTTTTAGCACTACCAACATATTGAGCAACATTTCTAATGTAGGCTTAACATTTTTGACCCCCGAATCAAAACAAGGGATGTTTTAAGTTTGACGTGTCTGTCTGTGGCAACCTATTTCTTCAGCGAGTGGGCGGATCTTAATGTATTTTTTTGTTTGAAAGCTAGCGTGATTGAGGTGGTTTCTAGCTACAGTTTATGGAGATCTGTCCAGGTGTTTGAGGTCATTATATTGTTTGCAGCTCTTTCATAAGCATTGGAGTGGATATGAGAAGCACAAGGGGTATTTATTTCACTTATACACAAAGCATATGTGAGACCACACAGACTAAAGACAGACAGACACACTAAAGGATAGCGCCCACTGTTGACGAGGCGGAGCGTGTTGGGTCGGGGCGCATTGCATTTCAAAGCTCACTGAGGTGGATCGAGTTGCATCGCATTGGTGGATTTGGTTCAGATCGGGTGCGTTCGGGGAATGCGCGCGGGATGCCTCGCGCAAATTCGCCGCGGAAAAATCCGCGCCGATCGCGATGCGACCCGGCACAGTGGGCGTTGCAATGTATGCAAGCGATCGAGGCGTATTATTGGTTTGCGATACGCCCCGTCCCGGCCCACCCAAGTTAGGGCTATCCTTAATTAGTGCTTGTACAACTGAGCTGGTCTGATGATGAAGCTTGAAGTGAGGAGACGGAAACCTGGTATGCCTGCTGGTAATTCCATCGAATTTGAACTCATTCGATTCGCCGTAACTAGACCTGTTAATATTTTCTAATTACGAAGACTTGATGATGAGGACCTGATGGTTGAACTAGGAGGTGGCTAATGAATCAAAGTTTAAAAGTTACAGTATTCTGTTTCGTAATATTTTGCAGTTCATCTAAAGCACAAACTTGAAACTGACGTGGTTGAGATGGTTCATATCTATAATTTATAGAGATCTCTTTTGCTGTTGAAGATCATCAACTCACTTGTAAGTGTCGGAATGAATATTAGACACGTTATGGATATTCATTTCCCTTTTGAACGTATATTAGACCACATTAACATAGAATGATGATACAGCTGACCTGTAGGGTTTACTTTTGAAGCTTGATTCGTGCAATATTGGAAATTGGAATCGTGTATGTCATTTTAGGTACAATTAAACACAATATAAATAATTAAGTACAATCGCCTCTGTGGTCTAGCGGTTCAGTTGTTGGACTCGGGTCCCGGGTTCGAATCCCGGGTCGGGCAACAAAAAGAAAATTGGGTTTTTCCAATTTTCTAATAAAAAAAATGTTGCTCGGGATAGGATATGTGCCCGGTTGGCGATAGGCTTGCCACCTATCACATTGTGGGGCTTTAGTGTCTTCGGCTAGTCGTGGGTGCCCTGGTTGTGCCTCTGCCTAGCTCTTCGGGGATATGGGCGTGAAGATACTTAAACACAATACTGGCGAATTGTTAACATTTAGTTAATAGTAAACAATACATTGTTTTATCGGATTCTTTAAATTTCATAGTAACTAAATGTTTATAATCCGCTAGCACTGTGTTCAATAGTAGCTAAAATGACATATACGATTCTAATATCCAATTCGTATGATATCGAGATTCAAGAGTAACCCTGCAGGTCTGATAATAGTGTTCGTAGATAGGAGACGTAACCGTAGATTACCTACTGGTAAAATTAAGATGGCTTTAACCCCTGACGCCAAATAAAAAGAAGGTAAGTAAAATGTCAGTATCTTCACGTCCATATTCCCGAAGAGATAGGCAGAAGCACAACCAAGGGAACCACGCACGCCTAGCCGAATACACTTACGGCCAATGTTAATAATGTATCTCATTGGATGGATTTCAAGCAATCTAGATAGCTCCGTATCCGTCGGCCTATCTCCAATCTTATTGCCAATAAACCTATTTTCCAATCCAATATTTTTGCTAATGGTGGATAAGCGGTGATCTTGTCCTTCCCGAACGTTCCGTTTGGTATAAAACGTATTTTAAACAAACTCTTTGAATTTGTCAGTTTTGTAAAATATTTTTTACCTTACTAGCACAATATTATTAATTGTAAAGAAAAAAGAATTTGATTTTTGATTTGTGGCACTGCACATAAAGTAAAAACATTTTTGGACTTTTATGTTCTCGTAAATTTGCTGATCCTTTATGGACAGTTACTTTACTCTTTGATTTGCTGTTACGGGATGTAATTTGACAGATGACGTGACACTTTTAACGCTAACCGCGCACATATCCAAACTTTATTTTTAATAGAAAATGGGAAATACCTACGCACATTTTTTATTTTTTCGACATAAAATGAAGGTTTTTATAAACCCCTTGACGGAAAACGAGTGGTGTTATGTTTACATTTTTTTTAAAACGAGTGGTGGCAATAACTTTAGAACGGATGGATCGATTTCGATGCGAATATTTTTGAAGTGAAAACTTCTTTAGCGGCGTTGCGCACTTTTTTGGAATGGGTGAAAACTTCTAAACTCGCGTCAGGACACGTGACCTGATCGAAAATTTGTAATACGTCGCAGGGCGCTTGCGCGAATAAGACGGCGCAGGGCGTTTGCGCGAATGTTCGTGTTGTCATGCAATAAATGAATATTGTCTTCTACCACATAAATTATAGTACCATTATTTTGAAAATCAAAGCAATTCGTGCAAAATTATTCCTTAACCATTCCAAAATATTAAAAATGCACAACGTTAATATTCAAGTTTTCACTTCTTTTTCACACCCGTCGTTTTTTGTTTGAAAGCTTATGTAATTGAGATGATTCTTGGCTTCATTACATATATCATTAATATAAATGAAGAATGATTACAGTATGAAAAATAAAAAATGTTATAAGCCTAAAATAACCTTTTGAAAGAATCAAGTTTACACTTAGGTACCTACTTTGTATCTGAAGCTCTGGACAATACTCTGTATGTAGAGTTACTCTTGAATCTCTATATCATGCGAATTGGAAATTGAAATCGTATACGTCACTTTAGGTACTTGGAACACAGTACTAGCGGATTATTAACGTAAAGTTACAAATAAATTCAACGAATCCGATGCAATAATTTATTGTTTGCTATTAACTATAAATGTTAATAATTCGTGAGTATTGTGTTCAAGAGTGCCTGAAATGACACACTCGATTCTAATTTCTGATATTGCATAAATCGAGGTTCAAGAGTAACCCTACTGGACGGTCGATTGTCGTCACCCAACCACGTCCCACCCTGACCCCGAAATTGCAAACCCGGACACAGCAGTGGCGAAAGCTAACGCTATAGCGATAGGAATAGACACGATAGTGTTAGCAATCTGGGTGAGAAATCGCAGAATTCTACCACCTTTGAAAATTGGTGATTTAAACGTTCGTTATTATATCGGTGGTATCTTATCAGTTCTTATATCGAACTTACGACCATTGGATGCGATTTTCATGCGATAGAAAACGGGAACACCTAGTTACGTCATTAAATGTAAAAGTTCCAAATGAGTCCAATCACAAAAAATAAATACGTAAAATGGATTAGGTACACAAGTAGGTATCTAACAAAAAAAAAATAATTTCAAAATTCACATTAAAAAAAAACCATTGGAATACTTAGGATTTTTTAGAATAGGAAGAAATAGTCTTTCAGGTACTTTAAATTAAATTTGGTATATATGAAGCGTATGTCTGATATGATTCTATTATCGTCAGAGTTGATTTTGTTAAATTAGGATTTTGGCAAAGGAGATTATTGAAGACTCCAATCAACGAAAAAAGTTTGAACGGTTTAAAATACTACATTTAATTTCGAGCGCTTATGGTTTCGCCGGGGATACAAATTTAAAATGTAAAAAAATAAAAATATTTTTCATAAAAAAGGCATAATTTCACAGTAAAATACAAATTAGAATAACTTAATTATGAGCTGGAAACTGCATGCATAGATGCTGTAAGCTTTTCAAAACACAGTCAAAGCCACGGCCAAACCTATTGTCTGGAAGATAAACGATAATATGAGAGCTAAATCAGTATAACACCTTGGGCCCTATAAATAGTTTTAGATAGCAGTATAATTATTTTATAAGCATCTCATAAACGTTATATAATAGTGGAATTCTAGTAACATGTGTGCATGAGTTATCTTTCCCAGTAGTTCTAGGTATTCGTTTTATTGTGAAAATAATATATTTTTTAATATACGTTCAGTTGTTTTAAATCCATAAGAAAACCTCGGTTGTTTTTTTTATTAAGTTTGTATTCTACCTGATTACAATAATGTTTATTAATTATATCTATAGTAAATTAAATAGTAGTGATCAGTTCTAATGTAGTACAGTCAAGTTCGGCGTTTTGATTATGTGGAATACGCTATGATACGGTTGTACGCCCGCCCGCCTTGGCACTTGGCACGCTAGCTGAAATTGCTGAAAGCTCGGCGCGGGGAGCTGCGCGTGCGCCAGTACTCCTTCGACCAGCGATGCTGTGCTGTCTCCGGAAATAGAGTACTTTTTTCTCTAAATAAATCTATCCGTAATCGCGTATTCCATTGAAACTGTAGTCAAAAATAGAGCTCATAAATTTGATAATTTTTGCAAAGTTTAGAATATTTTTTTTGACTTTTTTTCAATGGAAAAAACGCAAAGTGCATTCCTTTGGATATGCACTTCGCGTTTTTTTTTGTAAAAGTGAAATTTGTTCCGGAAGATAGATACATGTGATTCGCGTCCTTAGATCGACTGATCGGGTGCGCGAGTGTGAGTGCAAATGACTGATAGTCCGAATTATCGGACTGAAATCTAACATAATGTGGACCAAGAGATTAAAACTATGGAGGTTTATAATGTGCATGTTGTTTGCTGTGTCAACGCTCGCGCATATAGCCAGAGGTAAGTCAGAACGGTCGCTGTGAGTGGGAGCGCGAGTAGCTCTGCCGTCTGCGTCACTCATTTCTATTTTCGTTGTAACTTGCGCTAAAATTATGTAAAAATCGCGATTCGACACTATTTTTGGCGTTAACCTAGAGAAAATTATCTTCATGCTAATTATATACACATAAATTATAAAGTATGGAGTAATAAATAACTGAAAGACGGCGATAGATTCAGGCGCGTAGAGCAACGCAAATAGAACGCAGGGATTCGGGGACGCCATCTTGTGAAAAACGATAGTATCATGACGAGATTATAAAAATGAAAAACTGAAATAGGTCAATATCATACGGTTTATGTAACGTATGACTAATGACCTACGTACCTAAATCTGTACCTAGTTTGTATAACATATTTTTAGGACCTAGTCATACCTCAAAGTAAAAGATTGGTACAAAAAATGCATGTAGCAGCTATTTTCAAAGTAATTGCCTAATTATATAATAAAAAAAACTAATATAAACCAAATTAAAAAAAACTAGGATCGTAAAGTGAAAAAAATTAAAGTTTTATCTCTAGTAGAAATTTATAAAAAGTGGTTACAAAACCATTTTACTAAAGTTACAGTATTTGCCTGCAGTTTGAGCTGCGCAGCAACTTTTAGACATTAAAGATATTTATCATCATTTAGATTTCAAACTAGGATCCCTATAATTCTATCAATGGAAACCGAAATAAAACTGATCTAGCAATTTTTCTGTGCTACAGTTGATTAGTCAGAAAAAATGTTTTGATTCTTAAAATGTCATTTTTTCTGCACTAATGCACCGAAATTAAATTGCGACTTTGTAATATGTATAGACAAAAAGTGCAGGTGTTACATCTGTAGCAGCTGCGGCACAGTCGACATTGACTAAAGACACAGATAACTGAATTGGGGTCACAATGTACAGTGCAAAGGTACAGTGCGCCCATCTGAGCTATTCAGTAAAAAGTGTCGTGAATGTGGCGATTAGTGTTCCTTATTCAAAATTTTACTTTGGAAATAACAATAGTAACGACAAAATAAAAGTATGTGTGTTTATGTGTTTGTATTATTAGCAACGTAACACACACGTAAGAAGTGAAACTTCTTTGACATCATTTTCGCGCATAGATAGATACCGGCCTACGAAACAAAATTTACAAAGAACGCAGTAGAAGAAGGAGTTTTATTTTCAATGCTTGCCCGCCACAAACTAAACAGGGGAATGTCGTTTTACGATAATCTTAAAATGAAAAAAATGAACCCCCGACAAACGGTTCACCCCCTCAAAAGTTATAACGCCACAGATAGACACACACACGCACATCTAACATACAACACCTCTCTTCTTCGATGTGCTTTAGAAGAACTGCAAAGAATATAAAACCATATGTAACTTTTCAACTATGATCCATCAGCCGTCTGCAATTTCATTCTTCATGTCCTTGTTGTCAAGTCCTCGTCATCCTATAAAATACGTACAGATCTAGTTAAGGAGAATGGGGTGAGTCCAAAGTCTATGGTTTTGCCAGTAGGCATTTCAGGGTTACGTCCCTAATCTTCGATCTCCGTCATCTGACCAGCTCAGTTGTGCCATTCTTTGTTATTTGTTAGTGTTTTAATTGTTAGGTCTTACATATGTTTAAAAGTGAAATAAATACCTATTTTGCGTCTTATATCTATTTCGATGCTAACAAATGAGCTGTACGGTCTTGAACTTCCAGACATATCTTCATAAACTATAACTTAGAACCATTTAGATAACGTCAGCTTTTGATTACAAAAAAACCTCATCAAAATCCTTCCATCCGCTGAAAAGCAACGATGCCACAGACAGATAGACAGACACACACACGCCAAACTTATAACACCCCTCGTTAACGTCGGACTTAAAAATAGAAGCTTAGTTCTGATTCTGACTACTGACCAGATAAATTAGTAGCACGTAACATTTATCGACGAACTTAAAAGTTTTGTCCAATATTTACTCTCTAAACGGTAGATGGTACTATTACATATCTTGTGCTCTAAATAAATGAATGTAGCGTCCATCACACACTGCGATTTCTGTACATTGTTGATCTGACGAAAAACTCCAAAGACTAACCTCTAAGGACTATTGAAAGAGGTTGTTCCACTACAAAGTTTGTAGTCGATTTCATAATTACAAAATAGGTATCATTACTATTTCCGTGCTTCTACTGCAGACTAAAAAGTCTTAGGTAGGTACCTACTAACCCTAAATCTTCAAGCTATTGGATTTAAAAAAAAAGAAATATAAAGAATGAAACACTCGTCTCCTGATGGTAAGAGAAAATCTTAGCCTATAAATACGATGGACGTCGCTATTATTGCTAACTCCGTGCTTCTACTGCAGACTGTAGGTGCCTAAGTCTTAGGTGCCTAAGTCTTAGGTGCCTAAGTCTTAGGTGCCTACTAACCCTAACTCTTTAAGCAGTTGATTGTATAACAAATAGTTATGGGACAAGACATTGAACAAAACATTCCTCTCCTGATGGTAAGAGATAACCTATAAATATCATAGAAGTCGCTGTTTTGTGGTCGGGGTTTTAGGCCTAAAGTGTAAGTCTACCGTCCTTCCTACCCCTCGGACCAAAACAATTGACTGGCCAATCACCCGGACAAGTCACATCACTTGTCTACCAGTGGTATTTTTGGTAATGATCAATTTAACCTATGCTCGCCCCTTACATGCTGTCAGACTGAGAGGCAGATGGACTATTCCACGCAGTACCCAAGAATGGAAACTCGTATCATTAAGACCCATAAAAAGTTTAAATATATAGAAGTTCAGAAAAATTATCTTATTTGCTGCCTTGCGGTATAAAAAACAGCTTCTTGCTATGCACGACGTAGAGAATCTTAAGAATGCTTTGACCGTGATGGTAATATTCAAATAATACGGTCAAGGAATTCTTAATATGTAACCAATTAATATTTTAACAAAAATAAAAATAAAATTAAAAAAAATATAGAGACTTTTACATGCACTGACGCCTGAAATAAATTCTCATGTTAGTCCAGTCGAATAGACCATCTACCTCTCTGCCTAGCAGATCGTAAGAGGTGATCATAAGCTAAATATTTTATCACTAGCAGTTTCACGCAGCTTCGCCTGCGTAACTTGGGTTTTTCTGCATCGATTTTGATGAAACAAAGCTTATGTCACTCAGGGATAATGCAGCATTCTAAAAGTGAAAGAATATTTGAAATCGGTCCAGTAGTTTCGGAGCCTATTCATTTCAAACAAACAAACTAAAAATCAAACTTTTCCTCTTTATAATATTAGTATAGATATTCATTATGTGATAGGTTAATAGTAACAAACCACTGGTGGTAGATTAGTTGCTGCGTAGGGACCCACCTCATATTTTATCTACATAGACTACCGCCATAACGACACTTAAATTTGCTGGTTCGGAGAATAGCCGTAGATAGGTAGCCGGTGGACTGACACATTAGGCCTAAAAACAGGGCCACAGGACAGAGATGAACATGGAAAATCTATGGTGTATTTAGGCCACGGTTATCTGGTACCATCAGGGAAGCAGTGTGGTTGTTTTTTTCTAAGAAACAAAAACAAACCTAGTGCCGGCTCGAGTATTGTTATGTTGACTAACCTATACCTACTATATTTTCAGGAAAGATACTTAGTAGTAAGTATACAATGTCATTATTCGTAGGTGGTAGATGAATAATAATATTTATGGCAGTAAAATCGCAATCGGTTGGTAAAAACATTATGTAATGACTGGGAAGTTCACGCTTAAGTGCGAGTACCTCCACTTTACCCTTAAATTCGGAACATGGCAATGAGTAACACTGAGGTTATCGAGGAGG
>NJDC01000368.1:190201-237783 GCA_002245475.1 Calephelis virginiensis
ATTAAGTTTACCGGCTACCTTACCCTCCAAACCGGAACACGTCACGACGTTATAGCGGCAGGAATAAGTAAGGTGGTGGTACCAATCCTGGTGAATCCCTGCGAAACTCTACCACCTAGTAGGATGTCACGGTATTAGTGACGGTAAGCCTATGCTCACCTTTTACGAGCTGCCAGAAGAAGGGCAGATGGTCTATTCTGTAAAGGAGCCCGGACCAACACGAAAAATTGATGTTAGTCACACTATTTGCAACTCAAAAACGGCTGAACAGTTTCATAACAGAGGTAGCTTAGCTTAGGTAGAGGTAGCTGACAGAGGTAGGACCAAGAGACGGGCATAGAATACTTTTAGTCCCGTTCAACTGTGAGGAAACTAGGAAAAACAATATTGTATTTTTTCCATACAAACTGAACGGGTATAACAAAGTTTACCGGAGCACCTAGTTATTAGTAGATGACTCTAGCAACATTTATTTATTTCTTTCTTCCATTAACGAGTGATGTGGTCGGCACGAAACATAAACATAAACATGTATAAACTTAGAACCGCCAATCCGTAGGTAGAGAACGTATAGTGCCACCAGCTTATCTGTGCTGTAGTGAAAATCGGAACTAAACCGCTACTTCGTGAAACGTCATTCTGATGTCAGTTTCTGAAGTATTAGCACCGAAAATGAAACTAACACAACTACATTTTAGATTATTTTTTATTACCGCTAATTTCGAGGTAAAATTGTTAGTTACAAACACTAAACGTCACACTCACAACACTACTGAACAAATAAGTACAGATGAACTGTACTTTGTGACCCTAATTCTGTCTAGGTGAAATTCTTAAACAAAAACGCTACATGTCGCACTGGCGACGCAGTGTACTGATCTAAGTTGGTCGCACTATACTAAAAGTACTTTATGTTAGTATGTGCGTATCCTTTTCACATGAAAACTGCTAACTTTACACTATGGAGAAGTGCCTGAGTAGATATAAATAACTTTTTATCCCGTTAACTGAAAGAGTTTCCACAATAAAGCACGTTCTTTTAAAGCGCAGGCGAAGCCGCGAACACTACCTACCTGTACTAATTACTAAGTGTATAAATGCGAAAGTGTCTTTGTGTTTTTGTAGCCCTTCGAGGGAACGATATTAGGTACAGTTCGTGTGGAGATAGGAGGCTACAGGGCTAACTTTTGTCCCAAAATCTAAAGAGATTCTTACGGCTAGCCTTAATATGCGGACGTAGTGCAACGTTTCCTATTATTATGTATAATAATAGCAAACATAACAACGAAGAGCAATAAAATATTGTTCGCGTCCTTGAAAAGTCACTTCTGAAGTGTATAAAATCACTTCATACTCACAGTAAAATATGTACAAAAAATAAATGTGTAACAAATTTTGCGCCGACTCTTAAGTAGTGGGTAGTTTTAAAAACAAGCTTGTCAATCATTTAAAATGCATAACATCCATGTCCATAACACGTAGTAACTCAAAATGTTTATGAATATGAGTAACGGAACTCTATGACTTCATTTTGTTGTTCTCTTGTACTAATAATCAAAAATGATTTATGACCTAAACTATGATAAACAACTAAATATCCGCAGCTGCTTACGCATTTTCGAGTAATTTAGCTCTTCCGCTGATACCCGATTAGATTTCGGGATAAAAAGCAGCCTATAACTGTAATCGAGCAAACTTATATTATGCTTGTTTATATGCTTCAAAGAATGTTTCGTCGTTTAGAAACTCAAATAAAACAGGTTTATTCTAGGAGTACAAATGCAATCACTCAGAGTATGCGGCAGTCTTGCCAAGATTCGCCCAATAACTTCACGTCCGTAACACTGAAGTGGTAAGCAGTGGCACAAACATGCCATCCACGATTAGACACCTGCCACCTGCCATCTGTATGGGATTTAACCACATTATGATAAGTGGCAAACCTATCGTCAAAACCGGACACTTATCCTACCTTGGGAAACCTTGTGTTTGATAAAAAAATTAAACTACTAAAATGTATTGTTTGTTATATGATTGCCCGACCTGGGTATCGAGCCCGAGACCTTATACATTCAATGCCAAACCCTGGTCTTTCAGAGATGCTAGTGAATATACAAGTAAAAACAAAACGTTATCTCAACATGAGATTGACAAAATACCATTGAATTATTTGGTGTCCATAGGCGACTTTATTTCTTACTTTCAGGGAATTCATTTGCTCCTGTACATTTTTAAAGCCCAAATGAATGCCAGGAAGATAAAAAACGACAACGCAGCTGCATCTTCCTATGCAGTTTCCCCGTCTCAGTCCGGGTTCTCTGCGTTGAATAGACTTTCTGTCTCCCTGCCAAGCAACTGGTAAAAGGCGAATATACGTTGAATGTATCATTATTCCAAAAAGACCATTGGTGGTGGAGCTACATAGCAACCTGCCCGGGTAGAGATCCTCCGCCTTACCTATTCCTGCTACCATATGACAGTGTCCTTCCCCAGTCTGAAGGGTAGGGTAGCCGGTGAACGTTCACATTAGGCCTAACATCGCGGCAACAGGATAGTGACGCACCGATAAAATTTATGGTGTCTATAAGGGCCATAACTCACTAACGCACTTGGCGACCGAATGGCGACGCTTTGGCGACGCAGGAACGCTAGACCTAGCCATGGCAACGTCGCTGGCCAGGTCGCCATGCTGTTAATTACCGAACATGGTAATAAATATAGCACTTTATAGCAAGACTCTAACTTGTGTCAAGTGTTGTAACTTGTTAGGGGATCAGGGGGGTTACCATAAGCTCAATAATTTTCATCGGAGAAAGACAACCTTACGACGTATACCATGAAGTTGCTAATAAATGCTAATATTTAGCAAGATGGAAATAAAACTGCTATAAGTGTTCATGGTATGGCCCCAGATACCTGCGTTGTTTTGGGCATAAGATAGCGAAATACATGTACAGATTGAATGGGTTATCTAGTACAATATGAATAAAATGAAGTTTATTCTTGCTAATTGTATGCAACGATTTGTGGTAGAGCTAAGATGTATTTCGCTGTTCAAAGGAACATTTTGATAACTGGAACACCGCCAGTGACTCGTTTGTACATATATACACATAAGTGTTATAATAAAATTAAATGTAAATTAATAAAATATTTATTCATTTAAAATTCCCGTTCAAACCAATTTTCTGTGGAAGTTTACATGGTAATGTACATCACATATTTTTTTTAGTTTTATTGTTCTTTTATTTTTGAAGTTACAGGGAGGCACACCACTTTAAATCTGTCTCTCACAAAGTATTAAATTTAGAAAATAGTAATAGAAGAAAATTTAACATAATTTTGAAGACCTATCCATAGTACCTCACATTATGGGTTGTATGGAAAAAATGTTTCGCGTTTTAGTTTTATTCTATTCTTTCTGGGGGGTTCGCACAACATTTATTGTTTTTTTTTTCTTTTTTTGCCTGAAAATCTTAACGCGGTCCACAGACTACATCTACTTATCAAGTTTCAACAGATCTTATTTTATTTGAAACGATAGTTCTTATTGTTTAACTCGTAGTAACAGACAGAAAGATAGACAGACATGATGAATCTATAAGGGCTCCTTGTTGTGGCTTTTGGCTACGGAACCCTAAAAATGGCAATTATATGTTATACAATATATTAAATAATACCGGAAGTAAATCTTCACAAAAATGATGGCAACAATCCAAGAGCAATGTGCTACGACAATGCCAAAACCGTACAGTGATTAAGGCATAGCTATTTATTACTCTGTCGTGGAATGGATATTTTTATAAACTGGCCAACATGGTATAATTATAAAAATGGCAGAACTTGGTCTATGTATTGTACCCGCGTGTATCAATACAATCAGTAATATTATCTTATACCTTTAAATGAGCAATTCTTGTATATATATAAATATATAATTGGAATCTCGAAATCGGCTATAATTTTCATGAAATTTGGTATGTAGGGGGTTTTGGGGGCGATAAATCGATCTAGCTAGAAATCATTTTTAGAAAATGTGATTTTATTCGTGTTTAAACTGAAAAATGTGACTCTTCCTGACATGTATTGGCGAATAATAATACTATTTTTTGTGAGCAATCAAGTTGTTAAGTGACACGAAGTTAATGAGTGTTTGCTAAAAAAATACCGAGCAAAGTTCGTGCATCCAGGTACTATGTATATCAAGTAAGCATTGAGATAAACAAACCATGAAAGCATGTCACACTTTAACTTGAAACGATTTTTCACTGCCCTATGGCCAATTATGCAAGTCTACCAGTTATCCTACCCTCCGGACCCGAACAAGCGTCAATAAGGCGGTGGGAATAGGAAACCCTGGAAAGTTGTTACACATCATTCCACGAGCAGTGGTCATCTTGGTAATCAGCTATTTATCTTACGAGCTGCCAGACAGAGGGGCAGATGGTCTTTTCTACTCACGGGACCAGCGTGCAAGTGGAATGCAAGTTCCAAATTCAATAAAAATTAACCCACACAAGTATCTTGATACCAATTCCTTTACGGAATTGTCAGATAGTTTCAAGTGCCAAATCTCACGACCCTTGAAGACCCTGCCTGACTTCCTCCACATGTACACGCAAGTTGGGGAGACTTTTGATCTCGGATATGTCAACCTAAGTCTCCTGCATACCTATATCTATTAACATTCACACTGTATATCTGCTTTATAATATATTACATCTGTCATTTTTTCATTTTAACAAAATTTTCTTTCAACCCCACTTTTTCTCGGATCCCACTGTTACAAATGCGGTTATGCGAGAGTTACACCACAGATTTTCTGTAGTGCAATCATTTCGACCGCATTTATCCTACTCTCATAGTTATTCTGACATTCACAAATCTGGCTTCCACACGAAAAGGTAGGAATAAGAACAGAATTATGAAAAGCGAGTTTAGCATCTTGACTTAGATCTCGCTTTGACATAGTACACACTCTCCTTTCTACATTGACGGTCCATCCCTGCTAAAAGCACAACCAAGGTACACAACTTTATTCACTTGTTCCAGCACTACATGATTCACTTCGCTAGTTGGCCACCTTACGCATTCCCACATTCGTTGATCTTAACCTTTGAAGGCATTTGACCAAATCTTATACCTTTTTGTAGGGGGTTTCGGGGGCGATAAATCGATCTAGCTAGGAATCATTTTCAGAAAATGTCATTTTATTCGTGTCTAAACTGAAAATTTTATTCTTGTTTGAACCGAAAATTATGACTCGTCCTGACATCTATTGGCGAATAATAATACTATTTTTGTGAGCAATAAAGTCGTCCCAGCAGATGGCGTTGTTAAGTGACAAAAAGTCAATGAGTGTTTGCTAAGAATTTTTATATTATGGGTCGTACTTAAATATAATTTCCGAAAAACACAATTTATAAAAAAAAACAAGCTAAGCTCGGTCATCCAGGTACTAAAAGATAAACTGACAACACACAGCCCTCCTTGACGCTAATGTTAATATCAAACCAAGGTAATATGTTGCCATCCAACCGCACACATGCCTTACAACACCCAGATTGCACAACACGCAGCCAGAACCAGTCGATCCCATAATCATCCACATCACCAAAACCATAGAAAACCCTCTGGCCCACAGCCAGACGCTATTCTACGATGTTGCGGAGCCAAAACATTTGATCCGTTCATCCTTTTTCAGACCTGAAACCGCTTTGAGTATCCCACAACATTCTACAAAAAAACAACTTTTAATTAACTTCTTGTGTTTGACTTTTCCAGTGTTTATCAACTTTTAATGTGTTTGAATTATGATTGACAGTACAAACGTTGTAAATGAACCTGTAGGTCAAGAAGCTTATAAGTTCTATCTATAAGGTTCTAGCTGTCGGACGTGTCGGTCACAGACTATTGTCACATAATATAGACAGACATAATATTAGAAAATCCGAAAATATATCGACCAACACCGAGATGTTAATAGAATGAAACACATTTTATAAATAATTTACTATATTAGAATTTAGAAATCAAATTAAAAATGGGTTGCCTAAAAAAATCCTGGACAAAGTATTTTTAGAAAAATGATCTGTCTTTATTCCATTTTTTGAATTTGTTTTTTGCTGTCCTAAAGGAAAATGCATTTACGCACGACCGGGTCGTGCATGACTGGCCTGATTGTGGGTACCGCTATACCCACTGAAAACCTCTTCCTCCACCTTCACTGTGCTGTGGTGAGGGGATGGTGGATAGCATTTTTTAGAATCAGAAGACTCTATTTGGCATGGCGACTCGCCATGTGATACTTGAATATTAAAACGTTTAATGAACAATATTTTAGACAACCCGTTTTCGATATATTATATTTCTTAGGCCGCACATGTTATAAAATAGTATACCTATTTTTGTAAGTATTTATGTTATTTTGTTCCTTTTGCTATGTTGTTTTGGTATTTATGTTCTTTTTACATTTCTGTGGAAGCATTTGTTTACATACTAGATAAACATGGCTACTAACAACACACTCTTGCTACAAGCCAATGTTAACATCATGCCAAGGAGATATGTTGCCGTCTAATCGCACACATGCTTTACAATCTAAATACTTAAACTGCACAGCACGCAGCAGGGACTCTTCTATCCCATAATCCGATAAAATGTCTTATAGTTCATTCTTACACACGACTCTATCAAACGCTTCCTCGTGTATCAACAAGCCTCAAAAAATCCTTTGACCCACTACCGATTGCTTGTCTACAATGTTACGGAGCAAAAATTAAATTCTAAGTAAACAATAAAATAATGTTTTCCTCGATTTGCAAAGCATTCCATAATCAGAACCTAATATCGTTGCAATGGAAACTCCTCAAAAGTACGCGTTTCAGAAGTGACGGAAAATCTATATTTCGCATACATAAAAAAGTAAGAGAGTCAAACACATAGTTTCCTCTTTTGAAAGTCAGTTAATGCACTGCAACACTGGCTTGAGACTTGTTCAAAAAGTGTCACTTCCAGTTTCAATGACAGAGACAGTGATGTATTGATACGGGCGCTGGTACACAATAGCTTGCTATTTAAAATACTGTTTAATTTTCATCGGCCTTCCGTCTAGTAATGGTCGGCTGGGTGCCAACTGCCAGGAACTAATCTTTGATGTGACATCATGCTCGGGGTGCCATTAAACGTCCACAAACATCCATGAGTTATTTTAAAAATGTATGTTTATTTAGATGGGTTTATAGAAAAACTTTTGGTATTTATGGTTCACTAATCTATACTTCTATATTAATATTATAAAGAGGAAAGGTTTGATTTTTTTGTTTGTTTGTTTGAAATGAATAGGCTCCGAAACTAGGATTACAAAAATTCTTTCACTTTTAGAATGCTACATTATCCCTGAGTGACATAGGCTTTGTTTCATCAAAATTGGTGCAGTAGAAGCCAAGTTACGCAGGCGAAGCTGCGTGAAACTGCTAGTCTAATATAAACTTGATTAGTTAGCTTTGTTTTTTGAATTAATGTGCTGTCAACAAGGGCGTAGCCAAGTACTTGCAAAGGGTAGGGGGCAGCTGCCACCCTCTACAAGAGCGATCACATAGTACATTCTCCTTAAAAACCTCCTACAAAAACTGTTAAAACAAGCTACTTGTATCTGTTAAGCGTGGATTTCTAATTGGTCCAAATAAAAGAAGAAAAAAACGAAAAAGTAAAAAAAAAGAGTGTGTGTACTCATGTACGCACGTAAGAAGTTATACTTCTTTAGCGTAACAATCCAAAAATACCAAATAAAAAGATTCGCAACTAACTTTAGGGTATTGGTTTTTTCTGTCGGTAGCAACTAACTTCAGACTGTCACATTTACCTGTCGGTGTGCGCGCGTCGTAAAAATTCACTCTCATCATTTTTCCCAATCGCGCCAATAGAAGTATAACTTCAAAAAGTAATGAACCTGTCAAAATATTTGTCAAGTATTAAAGCTATATAGCCTGAAGCTATTGTATTTTGGTTTTAATTATTACCTCACCTCTGCTACCTACAATGATAAAAGACATGATTTAAACAATAAAATCTAGAATTTACTCTGCGCCCCTCTATACAAAATTCTGGCTACGACTTTGGCTGTTAGCCTCGTAGTTTTAAAACTTCAGCAAACTTTGTGGGTGAGCAGAGTGCTCAGTATCGTTATTTAGATGGATTGGACTGTTCTCTACAACGTTAGCAACAAGGACTTTATTCTGGGGGACCGAACCTCGACTTTGTGATTCGTTCTAGTTACTGAGTGGGTTGATTTGATGAGTAGTCGGTCGCTGATTGGCGTTAGACATCGGGTGGAAGAGAGTTCTTCATCGCTAACGGCGTAGTTTTGTGTCTTGTGAGTTTGTGTTGGTATGCGGTGGGAGGATTGAATGTGACTGGAAGAAGGAGGTTGGCCGCCGTTACGGAATCGTGGGATCCGATAATATGTGACGGTGTCTCCTAAATTTCGTTAAGACATCTGCATCCGGTGTGTAGTTTCACGCGGGTGCTAGCACCGGGTTTGGGTGGGCAGCCGTTAGTTTAAGGTGACATTCCGATAGCTGTTAAAAATACTGCGCTACTGTGGGTAAATCTAGATTGCGATGTAGGTTATCGTTGCGTATTTATCACGGGCAACCGTTAGCATACGTATGAACATATTCTGAACGGCTTGTAATTACTTAAAGTGTGTCAGGAAAGTATGTGCGAAGTCTACTCTCACACTAAGATCGCCCTAATGCGTGTTTCGTCAAATGTCACTTTATTAGTTACATTTTATTGTTTTCATGAGGCGGCTGAGTACGATTTTAGCTTTATTTCTGACTAGCTGCTACCTGCGGCTTCGCCCGCGTTTTCACAGAAACCCGGTGTGCGATCAGGATTAAAAATAGCCTATATGTTAATCCAGGTCACAATCTATCTGTCTTCCAAATTTCAGACAAATCCGTTCAGCCATTCGAGCGTGAAAGAGAAACATCCATACATCCATACTTACAAACTTTCGCATTTATAATATTAATAGGATTTGTTGTTTATGCGATTTGAATCAAATATTTCCATCGAGATGTATGTTCATGATTTTTTAGGTTTTATTGATTATTCTGTAGAACATCGTAATGCTTCCCAGACCGCAGATTCTTTTAGCCCAGGAGTTTGATTAAAACTTAAAGAGCAGGTCGCTGTTCTTTTGTCAGGGTTTTGTCAGGAAGTTAACTTCTATGCGTCTATTTATGAACCAGAACCCAAGAGTGTGGCTTCCCTACGAAAAAGTACACCTATATATCGCCGTTTTCTAAGTGTCTTGGTTAGCTATTTGCTGTAGTGTCTTCGAGTAGGCTTAAGCGGGAGTCGACAGTTTTCCTCTTATTCTACGCTAAAAAAGTAGCTCATTTATTTATTTATTTATCATCTATATGTATAATAAATCTGTTTAAAAGTTAATTCTGTAAAATACTAAAAATAGAGAGCGAAACACATTTTTAGCATTCTTTAAATTTTGTCTTTCTGTTTGTATCCCGATCGCGTCTTATCGAATATACCTACTGAACCGATCGTAACAAAGTTAGACTGTTAGGTAAGTAGGTACTTTATGTTCCGAGGCAGGAGTGTTAAATCTCACGATCCTGATAGACTTGGACAGCTAAAAAAGTAGAAATGCGAATTTTCAATTTCCCCGGGATTGGATATGTGCCCGGTTGGCGATAGGCTTACCACCTATCACATTGTGGGACTTAGTGTCTTCGGCTAGTCATGGGTGCCGTGGTAGTGCCTCTGCCTACGTTTTCGGGGATATTGGCGTGAATATACTTACTTATACAAACGCCAGTTTCGTAGACTCTTGACATCGCAATCAGATAACACCTGAGCGATTCGGTCGTGGAATGTCAAGCTAGGTCTCCTCGGGTACCTACATCCATCCACATTCGAATTGTATATCTGCTTTGTCAATCTTTAACTATCATTCTTTCGATATGAACGAACCAGCGGAGCATTATATCTTTATTTCATCTTTGTTGTACGAATGACATAAGTATGTATACTTGAATGTAACTATATCATGCTTTATCTACATTGAAGTCTGTATTCTCAGACCCTTGACCAGGATTTGGTATATCCTATTAATATTATAAATGCGAAAGTTTGTAAGTATGGATGTATGGATGTTTGTAACTCTTTCACGCTCGAATGGCTGAACGGATTTGTCTGAAATTTGGAAGACAGATAGATTGTGACCTGGATTAACATATAGGCTATTTTTAATCCCGATCGCACACCGGGTTTCTGTGAAAACGCGGGCGAAGCCGCAGGTAGCAGCTAGTATGACACACAGTATCGAAATTGACGTATCGAAATCTATACCGTTTTTGATCTAAAAATTTAGTAATCTGAGTTACCAATAAAGACGCTGTTTAAATTTTTCATACAAATAATTTACGTAGACGCTATCGAGTAGATATAGTAAACTCGACAAGCCGTAAAATCATGGTAGGGGCTGAGATTTATGTCTGTGTGCGTATTTTACATTAAAATATATTTACCTTTGTAGAGTTAGTTAAGTGCTCGAAATACTCGTACCAAACTGAGGCGAATATAAATACATTTCTATTAGTCACACAAATACCCGCTCCTGTTGGGAACTGAACCCTATCCTTGCAGATAGGTCAAGCGTGATTTAAGAAACTGTGACCAGTTGAAATAATTCAAACTTAATATAATTTGAGGGATACAGGCTGAGGACGATATTAAAACGATTTCTCCCATATGCAAGACTTCAAAGGCGTTATATTTTTTATGTTCTGCGGAAATTCACCAGTTCAAATACGACCAGTTTATGTGTTCAGGATACGGCGTTCACTGTTTTTAATTGAGTCTTTTATCTAGAAAATAACATTGTAATAAAATAAAGTATTTGTGGCAATTTTGTTTTTAATGTTCACGCTTCAGAAGTTGAATTAATAGCGTTTTGGTTCCAATTTTGAGTAACTTCTACACAATAGTTATAAATATTTCTATAAATATATTTTCAAAATCTACTAATATTCCCAAAAAAATGTTTAAAATCCTTATAATTGTATTAGACACTCTCAGATAGACTCTTATTAGAGATAGATAATCAAGGAGTACAAATAGTCAAATTATTTAACTTTTAAACCCCCGTCGGAAAAAGAAGGGTTATCGTATTTATACGTTACTAGCTGTTCCGGCGAACTTCGTTCCACCCGTTTAATTTGTATGGGAAAAATTAAAATGTCGTTTTTCCTAGTTTCCTCGCTGTTGTAAGGGATAAAATTTACCCCATGTCCTTTCTAAGCTATTTCTCCATGCATTTTCAGCCTAATCGGTTTATGTATGTATATATATGTTTTACGTGAATGTGCACGTCTCTATCTGTGGTATTATAACTTTTGAACAGTTGGACCGATTTCAATCTGTATTTCATTGTTTAAAAGCTGTTACATGTAGGTTTTGTTGGGCTCATTGAACATTTTTAACTTTAGTGTTATTGTTTGTTTTCAGCCGATGACGAAGTACCTTCAGAGTCCCAATGCCGTCCATATATAGAAAAAGCACTAAAAGAACTCGAATCTGGAGATACAGGTAAAATTATTTTTCTTTGATTGCTAATAGGCATTAACTTAGTATTAGGCAATTGCAAAAAGTCACCCAATAGACGAACTAAGCAATCGTTGCCACTTAATATACCTACGCTGAATAAATTCCACAGCTTTGCGAAATTGTGACAGACCATGTTTTTATATAATGTGTAGATAAGTAATCATATAGGTTTCTTGTTATTAATAATTATTGTAGGTATAATCAATTCATTATATACCAAGTCAATTTCATTATTATCTTTGCTTATAATATTTAATCTTTGCTTATAATATTTAATTGTAACGGGTTGGATAGAAGAAATCTCTGATACTAGAAAAAAGCTCGGCCATTGTACTTATTTTTTCTTTTTTAATTTTTTGTTATATCTGTGTACAATAAAATATTAAATAAATAAGTTTTTTCGCCATCTTTTCGAAAGCAGCAACCTGGAAATGTCACATATATTTAGATGAGTTTAAATATTCTGTTTAAGCAGAATAGATCTTCTGCTATTAAGTTTTCGAGAATCACTCAATAAAGATTTTTAACAGCACCAGTAAGGGTGGATCCACCATTGTGGGTACTATGGTACCCATAACTTGAGGATACTTGCACTTTCACTATTGATGTAGATAGGCAGATGATGGACGAGGTGCAAGTTTATTAATTTGCTAGTGTAGCTTTGCCCATGTGAAAATATACACTGTGTAAAATCCTAGTCAGTAAACATCTCTGTAGTAACGTTACTTATTAACTGATGTTGCGAAGGCTGAGGGGTGAGTGGTTCTGAGGGGTGGATCCGCGTCTGAGCACGAGATTAACAAAACTTTTTAAAAATGACGGAGAAATTGATTAACATACAATAAAAAATATATGTATTGGATTTGAAATTACAACATTTTCCTTTTCACGAAATCGGTTAAAATATATTCTCAATTGGCCAGTAATCTTGTATCAAACATACTTAAAACCAAGGGAACTTGACAACAGCTTTCTTTTTAAAGTCAGTTACAAACAGCATTGTGACGTCATCAAATATACGTGTATAAAAATTTCCGGCACAGTTGTCAATACCTCAACCTCGAAACGTCGGCTATAGTTCGTAAATCTATTTCGAAGCTCGCAGTTTAAGTCACACATAAACCAACAGAAATAGTATTAGTCGTATATTATAGTTGTTAAATTTAACATTCAGATAACATAAAAACATTATTTGGAGGATAAATATTTTATGTATGCATCGTCTGTGATTTTGCGAGTGGTTATTATTACTCTTTAGTATATTTACGCTCATATCCCCTAAGAGGTAGGCAGAGGCACAACCTGGCCACCCACGACTAGCTGAAGACACTAGGTCCCCCAGTGTGATAGGTGGTAAGCCCATCGCCAACCAATTTATTTTTATTAGATAATTGGAAAAACCACATCTTTTTGTTCCCGACCCAGTAATCGAACCTAGGGCATCATGAAGTCAAGTCCAACAACTGGACCGTTACACCACAGAGTATCTATTATTATCTAGATAGAAAATGTTAGGCTACTAAGTGGCAGATATTTGCAACGAGTCGGCCAGATTAGTACTACAACTATTTATTCCACTATAAAAAGCAGTATTTGCCAGTATAGTCTTTTTGTTGTGGGGAATAGAGCTGAAAGTAAGCTTACTCACTCAAAATACTTAACATCCCAGCCTGTTGTTGGCAAAGTTGTTGGCAAAATGTTGGCAAAGTATCATTATCACAAATTTTGTGTAACGTTATCATTTTAATTTATTGTTAGCAATATACTCATACTAGCTCTTAACCTACGGCTCCGTCAGCATAGAACAGATTTTATAAAAATACATCCCCCATTAGAGCTATGGCGGCAGGAATAAGAAGGCTGTGAATCCCAACCCAGGCAAGTTGCCACTCGGAACTTTTCTACCAATGCTATTGTTGGTAAATACCTATATAACCTGTACTAGAGCTCTCACGTGCTTCGTGGGAGATAAGCATATTCTACTCATCGGACCCGAACCAACACTGGACTGCAACTCCTATTTAAATCACCAGTAATCTGGTTTTTAAATACCTCCAAACCAAAGCTCTCCTCCTACGAGCTGTCTAGGTTACGAACGTACGTGGTCTATTCTATAAAACAGCAGGAGCCCCGTGGTGGTCCGGATCCGCTGAGTAGAATAGACCAACTACTCTACTCGTAACAGGCGAGCTACGGTGAAATAGGTCATTACCAACTAGGCCACAGGTGGTAGAATGCCGAGCTGCAACTCGTCCGGGTAGAACTCCACAGTCTTTATTACTGCCGCCAAAACGGCAGTGTCATGTTCATGGAGTGTAGGGTAGTCAGTAGACTTGCACATTTGGCCTGATGCCTCGGCCCCAAGACAGCGACGCATCTATATCTGTAACGTCTATGGGTGATTGTTATCTCTTACCACCAGGAGAGTATTTTGCATAGTTGCTATCTTATCACATCAAAAACATAAGTAAGATTAGTAAAATATACATATACAAAAACAATCTGAACGCTCCTTTAATTTTCTTTATGTAAAATCCTGTAACATAAGGAATGTAGAAAATAATATTGAATTCTTAAATTTCAGAGTCTGATGAAAAAAACGATTCAAGTGAAGTAAGGATAGAAGACGATACGAAAGAAGATACTTCGGCAGAAGATGGAACAACGGTAGCTGAAGCAGAAGATAGCAAAGAAGATAATGATAGTAAAGAAGCTGATGAACCTTCAGTAGAAGTAGCTGATGAACCATACACAGCCCAAGTTTCTAACGAAGTTGAAGGAGCTGCGGAAAATGAATCAAAAGAAGATGAGACTCGTGAAGATGACACTGAGAGCTCAGAAGGCGGAAGCAAAGAGGGAGATGACGGAGACAGCAAGGAAGCTGAAGATCAAACTGACAGTGGTAAATTGTGCTCATTAAGTTCTCTAACCGTCTCTGACGAACTATAATAAGCGCAAATGCTTAAGAGCTTAAGTTAATAAATATCGCTACTACTGAATTGGTTTTTACAAAATATTATTACATATGGATATCAGTACCATTATGAAATGACCAACTATTAAAGCAAAAATGCTTCGTAAGGGAATATATTATATTATTGGTATACATCACTTGAATTTTAACCGATTACAAAAAATGTTTATATTTTTTAAGAATGTTAATAGATTTCTCTTTCATTTGCAAACCAATTATAAAAATTACTTTTTTATTTGAAAGAACGTACTCGTACATCATGTGTACGTCCCACGTCCCCGGTTTCATTGCAGAATTTCATGATTTTCCGAAAAATATCTTCTATTTAATTAAATACACAATGCCATTTAAGTCGGTTTTTAGCAATTTTACTACATTTAAACTATTTGATTGCATTTTAGTTAATGTTTGTCATACTCATGGTTACGACCTATCTGAAAAAAAGATTTCCGCATCGATCGCACTCCTTCCATTTTTGTATCTTGTAGATAGGTATCTGGAACTAAGTGCAGTTCGTCATAAAGTGGATGACTTACCGACTACGTGGCCGCACTCTCAAAATTGATGTTTTAGGCAAACATGTCGTTTGGAATACAAGTGATTGGTTGATAAATAAATTACAAATTGTTGTTTTTATTTATTTACAGTCTTATTAAGTTTTACTTTTTCAGATAGTGCCGAAGTAGCAGACGAAACCGAAAGTAAAGAAGACTCGAAAGAAGATAATCAAGATAGTGGTGAAGACCAGCCAGAGGGTGAGGCAGAAGCTGAATCAAAGGAAGACGAAGCAAGTCAGGAAACTAAAGAATCAGAAGCAGAACAGTCTAGTACTGAGGGTGACCAGTCTACTGAAGGTGCAGATAATTCTGCTGAGGAACCTGATGCTTCTGTTGAAGACGGTACCGAGGAGGGTGACAGTGCTGAAGATACTAAGACAAGTGAAGACGATGGATCTCAAGAAAAGGCTGAATCAAAAGAAGAGGACGATAAAGGTGATGTTAGTAGCTCACAAGAAGAAAAAGACGCAGATGAATCTACAGAAAAGGAGGGAGAAGATACGTCTCAAGAAAAGTCGGAAGAAAAAGACTCTGCTGCCGAAGTAAATAAAAAAGAAAGTGAAGAGGGTGACAGTGGTGAAAAAGAAGAAGCTGGAGATAGTGAAAAAGACAGCAAAGAAGGAGACTCTGAAAAATCTGAAGAAGCTGGTTCAGATGAAGAATCACAAGAAGGAGAAGGAGCGCCCGAAGAAGAACTATTATTGGTAATTTGCCTTTTCCTTAATTAAAATAATTTTGGTTAAATCTCAAAAAATATTTTGAAAATCTTTAAATATGATAATAAAGTTGAACTAAAAACATCTAAAAAAAGTCAACACGACATGTTGCGGTAAAAATAAAAGTAAAACTACTTCTATCTAAATAAGAAAATAAAAAGACATTTCGAGAATTTATCTTTTAAAAAATAGTGTGGATGTATTATTATACATTCATGGTCATTTTCATGCTGCGTTCCGAAATACAGCTAAATATGCATTTTTTTGTCTTTTACGCAGAGCAAAAAAAAAGTAAAAATTGGCACATATGTTTTACAATACCGTAAAAATGTTATAATAATAAAATCCCGTAGTAGTTGTTTATATTAAAAGATATATTATGATATATTATTTTTTATAAATATTTATAAAAAATATGACTTACAAAATAGCACGTTTGGGGATTTTGATGGTTATATATTCTAAACAATAGATTTTAACTTCTAAAAAGTTTTCACTTAGGTGACTTTATTAGAGCTAATTAAAAAACTGTTTTTTTTTCTGACTTGCACTAAAGACACTCGAGGGATTTTTACACATATTAATAATATTTACTGTAAATACTCATAATCCCCAATTTTGGACCTGAGCGTTTCCTTAAAAACCGAATTTTTAAACGCACGCGGATATATTTGCAATGCAGCACTCGCCCGTGTGCAAGAGAGAAGTTATTTTTAGTTACCATTTTATAAAACTTTGTTTAAAATTATAGAAATATGTTTAAATTTCTAATTTAGTTACAATACCAGCCAGCAGGAAAAGTCCCGTTTTATTGGCCTTTAATAAAATTAATTTAAAAATAATATCTGGGTCCTACAGCATGAAGCAGACGCAGAATTACACAGAATTTCAGAAGAATTGCGATTAGCTTCATCCTACAAATTGGTAGTTATAATAGGTAAAATATAAAGAAAATCTACTCAAAATGTAACTTTTTACAGGATAGTATTATCATTGTGAGTAATAAATAGTTATAAAATACACCACTGCTTACCAAATCACTAAAATGACAATTAGGTGTAGCTTAAGAGTTATGATTTTTTTATATTATCGTCAAACACAAAAAGTACTAGTTCAAAATTGGTGACTTTTTATTTTTAAGTTCACTAATGATATATCTACCATACGACAAGTTTTCATCTAAAGTGCAATAAATGCAACCTTCTCCATACAAATGAATTTATTTTGACTAGACTGATGGTCAAATGGAACTTACGTCCCAACCATTAAAATAAAATAATTTAACTGCAAAAAATCGACTCCGAGGTCGTTAAGTTTTCTTGATATCCCTGTAATTTCATCATAAGATCTTTATTTGGTAGAAATGAGTCCGATTAACAACATAAAAAATATAGGAATGTAACATCTTACAAACTCCTCCTTTTTTCAAGTAGCGAAATAGGAATATTTTTCGTTGCACAAATGTATTTTTCTGATTTTTGTGTGTACCTTGAGTATCTTTACGCCTATATCCCCGAAGAAGTAGGCAGAGTCACAACCAGGGCACCCACGACTAGCCAAAGACATTAAATCCCAATTGAAGATTGAGTCCAATGTGATAGGTGGCAAGCCTATCACCAGCCGGGCACATATTCAATCCCGGGCAACGTTATTTTTATTAGAAAATTGAAAATATTCACTTTCAATTTTTTTGTTGCTCGACCCGGGGATCGAACCAGGGACCTCAAGAAGACAAGTCCGACGCCGGACCGCTAGACCACAGATGCGATGTGTGTTTGAGAGGAAATGTGTGTACCTGTTAGATTAATCGCTGTTGTTTATCTTTCAGACTGGAGAAATTCCCGAGAACCTAAGGTCTCGTGATCACATCATCCAAATTCTAAGACTTGATGAAGAAGCAAGCGAAGCAGAATTGACTATTGAGAGGTCTGCTGACATAATTCTAAGAGATTTGAAGAGATTATACGAGAATTCCATTAAGCCTTTAGAAGCTTTGTATAAATACAGAGATCTTAGTAATAGACATTTTGGCGATCCCGAAATATTTTCTAAGCCCTTGGTGTTATTTATGGGGCCTTGGAGCGGTGGAAAATCTTCTATCTTGAACTACCTTACTGGACTAGAATTCACGGAATGGTCCTTAAGAACTGGTATATGTTTCAGTATTTCTTTTTCTGTACGTTTGCTTTATACGTGTTTTGAAAGAAATATAAAACCAATTATTCTTGCAGGTGCTGAACCGTCCCCTGCATATTTTAACATATTAATGCATGGTAAGGATCCAGAAGTACTAGATGGTACGCAATTAGCAGCAGATTGGACATTTTCTGGACTACAAAAGTTTGGACAAGGCTTAGAAGAGCGGTTAAGAGGACTCAAATATCCTAGCAAATTGCTGGAAAAGGTCAAGCTTTCTATTTTTTACAACATAAATCAATTTTATGTAAACTATCTGAACAGCGTACGGGAAGTCTCACAACATACTATTGATAAAATCGTCACTACCAAACCACATTTTGTAAAATGCATCAATTAATATCTCTAGGTTTTTTTTATGATATTGTAAGGCAAACAAGCAGACGGATTTCCTGATGGTAAGAAATTCACGTCACCTAGACACCAAAGATGGTAATGGCGAGTTGCCAACCTTAGGCCGGGATGTTAGGCCTCGAGCAAAAGTAAGTTTACCGGCTACCATACCCTCCCAACCGGAACGCGTCAACTCTAAGCGTTGACATTATGGCGGTAGGAATAGGTAAGGCAGTGATACCAATCCGGGCGAGTCTCTACCACCTAGTTAGATGTCCCGGTGTTAGTGACGGTAAACCTATGCTCGCCTTTTACGACCTGCCTGGCACAAAAAGGCAGATGGTCTATTCTACATTTTAATTTTTTCAACCATTGATTGATGACAGACTAAATTATAATCATTTCTAAAAAAAAAAACTATTTCAAAAAAGTTTATTGCAAAATCCATTAACCAAATATGTTTTTAATTTGAGAAAGTAATTATTTACTTACAGCGATAATTTTTGTATATCGAAAATTGTACATTTGTAGGTAAACATTGTAGAAATTCCTGGAATATTGGAAGTAAGGAAGCAAGTGTCTCGTATATTCCCTTTCAATGATGCGTGCCAGTGGTTCATAGATAGAGCTGATATTATATTCCTGGTCTACGATCCTTCCAAACTGGATGTGGGCCCTGAAACCGAAGCTATTCTTGATCAACTTAAAGGCAGGGAATCACAGGTGTGTTTTGTATTCGTTATTTTTATTTTTGTATATTATTATCGTCTCTGTGGTCTAGCGGTCCGGCGTCGGACTTGACATATTGAGGTCCCGGGTTCAATCCCCGGGTCGGGTACCATAAAAAATTAGAAAATATAAATTTTCAATTTTCTAATAAAGACGAGCAGAATTGGATACGTGCCCGGTTGGCGATAGGCTTGATACCTATCACATTGTAGGACGTAGTGTATTCGGCTAATCGTGGGCGTGCTGGTTGTGCGTCTGCCTATCCCTTCTGGGAAACGGGTGTGAAGATTCTTTTTTTTTTCATTTTGAAATTTCTTGTAATTTAGATTTAAAGAAAAGAAAACATGCATATAATAAATGAAACAAAAAATGGTTTTACTTTAGTTTTGAACTACTGAAGAATACAGTTAGCAACTGATACGATGACTTAAGGATAGCGCCCACTGTTGACGGGGCGGAGGGTGTCGGGTCGGATAGTATACCATTGCAAAGCACACTGAGGTGGGCTGGGCCGCATCGCATCCGCGGATTTCTGTTACTCAGCGCCAAAGAGTAAAGCAAAAAAATAGACAGGCAATTCGACGTTAAAATCGTTAGGTATGGAAAGTAGCGCCTTTAGTAGTAATCAAAAGCAACTCTAGCGTTAAAGTGTCATTAGTGCTCTATTATACATACATAATAATATGTTGTATGTCTTTGGTGCCGCATCGGGGAATAAGCGCGGGGTGCTTCGCGGAAATCCGAAAAATTGCTGATGCGTATAGGCACAGTGGACGTTGCTCCATATAAAATGTATGAAAGCGATCTAGGCGGATTGTTGCGCTACGATGCGACACGTCCCAGCTCGTCCAAATGAGCGCTAGTCTTTAGTGGTAGATTTGCAGTCAGAACGGATTTAGGTCTGGTACTAGCCACACTTTTCTCGGGGTACCTTACCTTTTGTTTTTCACTCTAAATTTGAATATTTTTAGACTCGCATAGTACTCAACAAAGCAGACACAGTGAAGCCCGAGGAGCTGATGCGCGTACAGAGTGCGCTGATCTGGAACATCTCCCCGCTGATGAGCTCGGCGCAGCCGCCGGTGATGTACACGGTATCGCTGTGGTCGATGCCTTTCGAGGAGGGAGCACCGGCGCGGCTGCTACTGGCGCAGGAGCGGGAGTTGCTGCGAGACTTGCGACAGGCCATCGATCGCCGGATCGAGAACAAGATAGCCAGTGCTAGGAGATTTGCTGTATGTATCGAATCATTTACTTGACGCGGAAACAAAATAACCCATATAATGCTGCCTTAAATATTAATAACTGTTTCCCGGTCAGGGTATAGCTTTTTTTTATAAAACCTTAAATGCCTATACATTTATCTGGAACAAAAGAAATAAAAGACTTCATAAACAGATATCTTCACGTCAAGTAACTTGAGGCGTAGACAGAAAGTATCGACTGCCAAGTGCCACGATACTTGCTGGCCTTTCTTATTATCTTATTTAACAAAACTAATAAATATAAAAAAATGTCCTTTACAGAGGAGGAAACTTTACACAACCCGAATAGTCATTGTTACTCTCAGATGGTTTACATTCTGAAAACAAAAGCATTTTCAATCTCTCGCTGCATGAATACTTTTGTTAAATTACGAGTTTACTCAACGATTTTTTCGGGCTTAGAAATAGCTCTTTCTTTACTCCATGACTTAAGAGGCTAGAATAGGCTCAGCTCTCAGATTACCTATAATGGTTACCTCATCTTACTTATTCCTACTCCAACATTAGGCTAACGGTTTGAGAACTGTTCGTGTGATTTTGTGGGTGTGATGCCAACCTGAACGTCTCTACTAATTGTAGACGACCACTTTTTCTTTCATCCATCTGCTTTTTTCTCTTCTCATTTTATAGAAATTTTATCATTTCATTTTATTGGTTTCTTTTCCTGTTAATCAACCGGTATCGTCTGTGGCAAAACAAACAGTATTATTTAACTGTGTTATAAAGGAAATTGGAACAATAGATATATTGTCGTGATTTAATTCATTACCCTACAGGTCCGAGTAAGAAACCACGCGAAGATGGTAGACTGCTACTTAACCACATACTATAACCACAAAACCATCTTCGGGAACAGGAAGGTCATATCCGACGCCATCATCGAGAACCCACAAAACTATCACATCTACGAAGGTCTCAGTACACTCACCAATATCTCGAGGTGAGACCGTGGTTTTCCTTAACATACTTCGAAGTCAACTGGCAAAGAAGCAAACGGAATTCTGAAATACTCTTTTTCTATAAGCTCCCAAGATACTAATGGTACAAATTGAGACAGATTCACCGAATGCCTTACCCTCCAAACTTGAGCTGTGTTCCATCAATAACAAATACTACGATAAAAAAAGCTAGCAACCCAAATGATACTGGTGATAGATTAGATACGGCAGTAGCCGAAATAGTTGTTTTAATCTAGGCATTATAAAACAACTACCAAATCTTACTGCAATAGACCATATTTTAGACTGAAGTTAGATTATCGGGAAACAACAACAGTCAAGAGTATCTTCACGCCCATATCCCCGAAGATGTAGGCAGAGGCACAACCAGGGCACCCCCGACTAGCCGAAGATACTAAGTCCCACAATGTGATAGGTGGCAAGCCTATCGCCAACCGGGCACATATCCTATCCCGAGCAAATTTTTTTTATTAGAAAATTTGGAAAAATCCAATTTTCTTTTTAAACAGTCAAAGTCGGTAAAATTGAAGAAATCTCCAACGATGAACTGATTTAATATTACTACACAGAACCACTAACTTAAATGATATAGCTAGGTAACTATCGAAGTAATAAAAATGAAATTTATAATACCACAGGATTTGAATCTTCGGTAGCTCAAATGGTTAAAGAATTCGTAAGCGAGAGACGAATAACTGCTTCAGTTGAAATTCCGGCAAAGGTTATTTTTCTTTCCTTAAATAAGATGTTAAAATAAATACTACGTAGGTAGGTTTTAAGCCCAGTGCAATTTTTCTGTTGTTTTGCGCAGTTGGTTTGTTTGTGTAGTATTTGGACATAAATAACTAAGTATTCCCACAATCGATAAGAAATAAAATGCTCACTGCATTTTATTATCTATAATTATATTATATCTGTGGTCACTCAATTGTCACAGCATTATCATTGTATGGCGAAATTGCGGGTCTACGGTAGAACTTTTCTTCGTAAAAGTCGTGAAAAGGCTTGTTTTTGTGTAGGTACGATTTGCCGGATCCTGAAACGTACCGCGACTTCTTCCGGCTGAACCCGCTGTACGAGTTCCAGCAGCTGTCGGCGACGTGCACGTACTTCCGCGGGTGCCCCATCAACCGGCTGGACGTGGCCATCGCCTACGACCTGCCCGAGCTGGTCGGGAAGTACAAGAAGATGGTGGAGACCGCCACTCCTCAAGGAATGCCTAAGAGTTGAGACTCTCCTCGCCACCTCTATCACCCGCTTCTTATTTAGCGAAATAAATTAGACAAATATTTTGGGCACATTTTGCATTTCTTTTTCTAATTGGGCGTTGTTACATTTTCATTTTGTTATACGAGCATTTTTATTCATTTGTTATTTATTTTGCAATTCGCTTGTTCCTGAACGTGAATGAATCTGAATTAAGGGGTTTTCTTTCAGTGTTTTAATGGTAGAATATGCAAGACACTTCCAATTTCCTATTAACAATATTTTTATACGAATACCACAAACAATTTTAATATTCTAGTCATTAAGTTTTTTAGTGAAAAGTTATGGCGCTCGAAGCGTCCGGAACAGGGCCAAAAACACGGCTCACTAACCTGAGAAATCTCTTTTAGATTAAGAGAATTTGTGAATATTAAAAAAGTTACAAAAACGTGAAATTTTATTAAACCTTTTCCTTAAGTTTGGCAGCAGACAGGTTTTCTCATGGCAATTAGATCAATCATAAGTCTCGCAAAAAACATTATCTAGTAAGTTACTAGGTTATAGAATCTCTGCCTACTCCGCAAGGGGTTTGGCATAAATTATATGTAGGTATGTACTATCATAAAATCGTGGTCATCTTATAAAACCACCTCGTTGGTCGAGGGGATAGCGTACGTGATTTCCTCCATTTGATTCCCGACAGAGGCAAACATTTGTGTGATGAACATTTAGATGTTTGCATTTCCGGATCTGAATGTTTTATATATATTTTGGTATCTATTTATGTGTTTCTATTTGTTAGCATCGTTGACAAACCCAGAACAAAAGCTAGTTATGTTAGCCTCACGGAACCCTACTATAAGAATAAATGCATAGACAGCATTTATCCTATTCGCAGAGATCTCAGGTTGCGTGTGAACCGGGACCAGAGTAAGTTTTACACGTAAATTATGGATTTTTTCGATTCGAGCCTACAGCTCTGTTCAGTCGTTTTAAATATATAATTGTAACAATTAGAAATATAATTATCTTTTTAATTGTTTAGTTAAGTTTCAGTAATTAATTTTATATTTTTAAAAAGTCGTTCTCCCGCAAACTTGACTAGCTTATAATTTGCTTACTTTGGGGTTAGACTCAATTTGTGTAACATGTACAGGGATATTTATTTATTTATGATTTATTTGGTATAAGATAAGAATAAACTGACACTTGTCTTATACAAAATATTAAGTAGTAAAGCAGTTGGCACAAATTCAGTAAGACATCCCATGGTCAACATTGTAAACTGCATTATAACTGCAAACGAATATTTAGGATTTTTCTTATACTCCCACTATACTATTCGCAAATAGTGACAAAGCGTTGCAATCCAGGCTTATTCAGCTTCATTTTTCTCCAACCTAAAAATAATGCATTGATAAGCGCTGAATTTAAAGGAAGGCCCTTGCTTGGACGGCAGTTAGGTATCTAGTCGGTGCAGTATGATATCTACCTGAAACTACCATCTCCAGACACTTAAGTAGTCACGGTAATAGTGACATAATGACGTTGAAGCTGTCTGATATAATGAAAAAAGTCTGTGAAACAAGTACTCGGCCTTACACAGATCCAATAAATCCTAGAAATCAAATCATTCACATTATTTAGCAATTACAGAGTAATTAATTGTGTTAAGTTTGAAACGTGTGTAATAACTAGTTGTGGTTTTATAATTTTTTTCACAAAGCAATCGGAAAAACTTTCTGAAAATGGAGCAAATCGAGCAGTTTGACATCAGTAAGTAAGCACCTCCATACGAAGGGGCTATCACCGAAAGCCACCCATGATGATATGATCAGTACATTAGGGAGTTCTGAGAGTGTGATAGATGAACCCCGGAAGGCCTTCGACATCCAATACCGACGAAAATATTTGAAAAAGTAGCTTATGACAAAAAAGTTGTTTAAAAAAGTAGAAGACTGCAGATTAAAAATAATAAAGATAACCGAGAATATAGGCATCTCTTATGAATGAACTAAAAAATCCACACAAGCGAAACTGTGGAGACAAGACCTGGGGGCTGACTATGTATCTTAGTTGCCCACTAAAATGGAAAAGTGTACATAAAATAGCTGTCCTATGACGTGTTTTATATTTGCTATCTCCAGTGACCAACAGAAATACAACAGAGATAGCAAACACATATGACGTCATTTGTTGTACACTTTTCCATTTTGAGTTAGCAACTGAGATACATAATCAGCCCCCTGGTTCATCACCGCCAAAAAGGCTAAAGCGAAAGCGATTTTGTTGGCAAATAACGTATTGGCTAAACAGTATTCTGGGACTCGAAGGGTGCGATTGTGATTGAGAGGGGTCAGACTGTCAACTTTGATGTCCACTGTGACTGACTACGTCTTTTACGAGAGGGAATAAAAGAAAAACGTCCATGCTCAGAAGAAAAGTCCTGTTTCATCAAGATAACACCCGTGTTCACACGTCTGTGTAATAAATCCACAATTGTAGCTTTGAAATATTACCGCATCCACCTTATTCACCTCATCTGGCACCGTTTGACTTTTTAGTTCCCTAACTAAAAAAAACACTTGGGAGGTCAAAGATTTTCGACAAACAACGAGGTCTTCCGTATTAATAAATCTTTTTCTTGTTGTATATATTCAATTCATTAGTCACTAATTTACAAAGTCATGTCTGGTCTTGAGTAAAACCATAGATCTAAATCTATGAGTAAAACGGTGGTTTCGTTACACAAGCTCGTCCACGGGATTATCGCTTGGTACTTTTCGGTTTTGTTTGGAAAAGCAGCTTTGCTGTTTAGTTTTGACTTTGCACAGTAGATGTCATTAAAACAAAATTTATTTTTTTAACACTACTTTGAGTGAGTGTAAGCATCTGCCATTAGTCAAGTTTAATTCGTTTGCATCAAGTTACTGCATGATTTTGCAAAATATGGTCTGAGTTACTCAGAATAATGCATGTCATCATAAATAGTCATGTCGGGGTTTAAGGTAAAGTGGTAACATCCCAAAATCACTGAAGTGCGACATGAAGTGGCGGCTTCGAGAAAACTTCACGTTTTTGCTATAAATTTGCTAAAATTGCTATAAATCATTTTATCTGGTAAGTCTTGACAATCGAATTATAAAAAACAAATACTACGAAGGTGGATTGAAAAGTATTCGGCCTAACCAAGAAAATAAACACATACAAAACACATCTTTTTATTTTTCTACATTATCACCATCAAGTTCGATGCACTTTTGCTATCTCCCAGTAGAAGCATTTAGACTATTGAAATAAAATCGTTCTTCCTTGAGTCGAAATATGCGTCTGCTGCTGTTTTGACCTCGTGCACTTGTGCACAAACGTACACAAAGTACCACCAAAATATTTTTTTCTCTATTTATAACGGCGATTCAATAAATGTGAAAAAAAAGCATTAATTTTTTTTTCGAAACTCAAACGAAAAATTAAATAAAATTACATACTTATAATATTATTATTACATTTGTACAAAAGATTCAATTAATTGTGTCAAAATAATTTTCCTTTTCCTATCCAAATGCAAAAACTAATTATTTATCTTTATTTTAAACGCGAAAAATTTAAGGGAAATTTAACTAAAAGATGAAGTGTGGAATGGCATTGAATTAGGCTCCTAAACGCATAGATTAATATACTACTAGCGGAGCCCATGCTTCAAATACTTTTAAGCCTTCTGTATGCCACTAATATTCGAAGAACTATTCTACACCAACGTAACAAACTACGAACGATGAGTATATGACGATCAGATTCCAGATAGTTCTTATTTTTTTAATTATTACAATGTATATATCAAAAGTTATCATAAAAATTTAATATTGTCAAACATCGCACAAAAATACCAAAATCCTGTAGGTGAAAAATATAGTAACTAAATTTAACATACGTAAGTTAAGGTGGTTTTACGTACATGTACATCTAAAATGTCTACAAAATTGTTAGCTGAAAGTGGTAATACGTAAGCGAATAAAATGTAATCACTGAAAATACGTACACATTTTCATGTTCTTATCTTAAAAATATGGCTTATGACCATTTTTTATAAATTGAAATATGTTTTTCATCGCACTACTTTAATAATTTAATGAAATTGTGTTTTATTTTGGTTAATTAAAATTTCCCGATTTTTTGATAGAACATTTAACGAATTTCAAAATTTTGCAACACTGATTTTAATTTGTCAATTGTCAGTCTTGGTCAGTTTGGCGCAACTTTCATATCAAAAAATAAAAAAATAAGTTTGCTATGTTTTTTAATCGCCCAAATCATATGACATTACTTGCCTTTTATCTAAATGCCTTTAGACTTACTTTCAAATTATACGGATTATAATTTTTCAAGTAAACTTTATACCAATTCGGGTTTGTTATGTATCTATGGAAGTCCCGCCTCTTATTACGTAGTATTTATATACTCTTTGATCTTGGTGATTTTTCTGATACCGAAGTTTGCGATTTGAGCTATTTCAATATTTTGAACGAAAGTTTTGCAATTTCTACTTACGACCTGGCTACGTTTCATTCAAAGAGTAAAGTAACCGTCCATAAAGGAAGTTTCATTGATTTACGTGATAATGCGTTAAAAACATAACGAATCGTCAATTACATATCGATTATTTACAGGCATTTGGTTACAGTATACTTGACTACATTTTACTAGTTTCGAAAGGAATGTTTTGTCGTCCATGATGATATTTTGTATAATTTTAATCAATAAATATGAAAAACTATTATGTGTTTTATTTACTTAGAATATGGAAGAACAAAAGCAATAATTCAAGAAAAAGCAAATTGAGGTAGGAGCTATACGAGTACATATTTACATTTTATATTTATGCATGTATACGTTGCAAGCAGTAGGTCCAGCGTTGCGCAGTAGATGGCAGTGATCAACCACATTATCTGATGTCTCTAAGACCTATTATTCAATGTACTTTGTGAGCTCGTCTATTAGATTTGGCGGCAGCGAAGAAAAAAAACGTTACACTAATTTCTTCATGATTATTTCATTTGTACACTTTCACTGAACAAAATTAAACTATATTCCACCTAAATTAACCGATTTTACTCATGTTTTACACTAAATTCAACAATTGTGAAAAAATACGACCATCTTCATTCATGATGGCGCCAAAACTTTTTACGAATTTGATTAGAAATTGTCAAATTGTTTTTGGCGCCATCGAGAGAAAAGATGGTCGAAGTTTTTTCGTAATTATTGAATTTCGTGTTGACATTGAGTGAAATTAGTCAATTTTGGTGGCATTTTGTACAAATTTGTTCAGTGAAAGAGCACAAATGAAATAATCATGAAGAAATTAGCGTATCGTATATTTCCTCGTTGCCGCCAAATCTCATTACATGAGCTTGAGTAAACAGGCCACCGCTTTACCCAAGAGCCTGACATGACTTCCTGACGACTTATGACTGATGACTATGAAAATTAATTGAAATTGATATAAAATTTGATGCAAATTTCTACTTGACTAATGGCTAAATACTAACGTGAAAGCCAAAACCTAAAGAAAGAAGAAAAGAAGAAGGATTGTCAAATAGACTTTTGACAATTGACAGTGACATCCTCAATTTTTGGTTGTTTGCACGCTTAAAAATCTACGTATAACGAAACTTTGGTCGTAGCGCCATTTTAAACGATGACCCTGACTGACACAGAATGAAACTTTTTTTTCTCTATTATTAGTTAATTTGCCTCTTTCTGCGGACGGCTAAGACTACTATTAAGCCATGCTGCCATGTCTTCAAAACCTTTATTTTTCTTGATCTTTACCTTTCAGCTGTCAGTTGTGAACTGGACAATGGCCATGGACTACAAATTGACCATCTTGACAGTTGACCATTCAATCACTCCAGAAAATCTACATGTAGTGAAACGTTGGTTGTAGCGGCATTTTGAACGATGACTCTGAGAGACACCATGGTGGCACATTTTTTTTAGGTTAATTTGCCCCTTTCATGGGCCGGCAAAGATCTTTAGCCCATGCTGCTACGTCTTTTGAAATAATAAATTATTTTTAAAATAGTCATAAGTCGTTGTACAAAGTCATATCTTGAGTAAAGTGGTGGCCTCGATACTCAAACATATTAAGTGACATTTGGCGGCAACGAAGAAATACACTAATTTATTCACAAATATTTTACTTTGGCACTTTAACTGAACAAAGTGGCCTATGTTCTTTGGTTCCTCATTAAGTGTCTAAATACAAAGCTTTACTGTTATATCTTCAAAAATGACGACAGAGACGACGGCAAAGCAGGTTAACGACGGCAATAAATCAATATCCCTATCCACAGTCCAAATATAAATGTAGTTGCAATTATAATTTACAATACTACTTATATCTCCATATAAGTCCCCAAAAAACACATGTCTTCCTTGTTAGTAGTGTATGTAGATACACATATCCCGGTAAAAAATTCCGGTCAACATAAAATCCCATCTCATCCCTGGTGGAACTCTGAGTGCATGGTTGCATTTCGGCATCGAAAAGCAGCTGAAAACAAGTACTTTCAGAGTCTTAGCATGAAAAACTACATTGAGTTAAAAAAAGGTTTCTGCTTCATGTGAATATCTTCAATAAGCTAAAAAAATCTGCAGGTTGGCGTTGAGTATGTCTTTACAGTTAATACCTTTAAATAGTTGTCAGTTGTTATATTTGATACCATTTACATTTACAAACTGAAAGTCCCAGCCAGACTACAACTATTGAATTCAAATAATCATAAAATGTTGTTGGTTATTTTGTTGGGACCTAGCCTAAGCCAAATATCAAATGCCTTGTACATCTTATTCATTCGTAGACTACCTATCTAGAAACAATATTCATTTGCAATAAAAACTTTATGTAATTTTTGACTAGACAGTCATGGTCTGTCTCACAATCATATTTACATTTTGAATTTTATGAAGTTTTGGTAAAAGAAAATTTAAATAAAAAAGACAATAGATGTACGGTAATAATGTAATTTAATATTGTATAGAATTATACAAACAAAATAAAGAAAAATAAGGGAAAAGAGTTAGGAATTGCTGTTAGTGACAATTCACGACATCATGAATTTTGACAAGCCCTTTAAATACTTAATGAAAGCAAATATATTGATTCCCATTGAAAAATCTGTGCCATATTTAAAAAAAAATCGAAATAATGAACATTATAAAGTCTTACAAGATTGTGGCAGTTTTTTGAATGTTTTAATTTAAAAATAATGAGGCCGGTGTATTTTAACTCGGGCCCTATGGAAAACTATTTTGGTCAGGTAAGAGCCTAAATGATAAAGACCAAAATATGATAAATTTAAAATCGTTGCTTCGAAATAATAGAAGCGGTGAGCCGGATCGTCCAACGCTTCAGCAAAATATGGAAATGGTGTTAGAACAGGTCCGAACAGAACAGGTGAATGTTCATTCTCGTGCTTACACAGCAGGATGGGTTGTTTATGAAATATTAAAAAATTTAAAAATAAGTGATTGACCAAATTGTATGCACAGCCTAATTCGACCAGTGTCCATGACTGGATAGTTCAATAAGAATATACTAATGGCAAGAACCAACTAAACTACCCATCCTAAGGTGTAGTTAGGTATTTCAGTACAATTGTTAACGATACAAATGAATACTTGGAAATAATGCACATAAAAAAAATCTTTTCTCTTCTATAAAATGTGCTGTAATTTCTAAATATTAATTTAAATTTATTAACTGTGACGAATATAAAAAAGAACGATTCGACCATTCCCTATTTTTTTCCTATTTGATAAGGTAAATTGTTGCAGTGTAATAAGAAAATTGTAAAAGACACAGATGTTTTCCGTCTACAAAATCGTGTATTACCTAAGGTGCAAAACTGAAACATTTCAAAACTTAAAAAATGCTTAAAAACAAACGTCTGAACAAATATCTACTTCGTTTTATTCATTACGAAATTAACTGTTTGTTTCCAAAACAAAAAATTGAAAGTACGGTGGATGTGTATGCTACAAAATTCGAAATGAGGCATATCGTGCCATGCTTTCTTGTCTTGAGAAATGCCCATTGCATAAAAAAATAACTGTTATGTATTGTCAGCTTTGACCCGTAATGGCAAAAATATTTGTTCCCCAGATGGCAGTCTGTACGTAGTACTCTAATTGGTCTGTGGTTGTTTGAAGGTTAGTGATAAAAATTAAAATCGTTGTTAGTTATTTTGTAACATTTCCTTATAGTTTTCGTAAAAATTTTACATAATATAATAACGTAATGCACACAGATTTATCACCACATCTTCACACTGACGAATGTAATATTTTAATTAAAATATTACAGGATTGTCATGTCGAGGTATGTGTTCTTTGTTTTTACTTAACTATTTTCTAGGCTAATTACTAAATTACACTGCTCTGTTAATACTAGTATTTCGCGTTTTCGCTTTCTATCTACATTTTGGTTGGTTTTCCAATTCTTTACTTCGTTTTTTAAGAAATAGTAAACAATTCAAAATCTAATGTATGTCACTGGATTTTACTTGTTTTGATTTTCCTAAAGCAAAGTAGTTATGTTCCTATGATATACAATTATCAAAACTGATGTTTCAGCATCCCTATCGCAAGTTCATGGGCTATTGTAATGACTACGATAGAGATATGAGAAGATGCCTTAAGGCTGAACGCTTAAGACGCCAAAAAGCCAACAACGAAGAAGCTCTAAGACGACACGCCGAAATCAGAGCCCGGATATATGCACAAGAAGCTCGACATTAATTATTTGATAACATGTATTATGATATTTTAAAATCTATTAATTTAAGTGACGAGAGTACATACAAGTCTTTTACAGATAGATATTTTAGCAAGAGATACATTTTAAATGTGGAAGGGATTGAAAATAATGACATAATGTTAATGTTTCACTCAAATAGAATAATTTTAATAAGCCTTGCCCCAAGTCATTATTTCTTTAAAAAAACAGACAAGTTCAATTTAAATTTCAACATAGGAAAAGTGGATAGATTAAGCAATTTTGTAAAGGGCAAGGGTAAAAGAGGCGGGCAAATGTTGTCACCAAAGACTGTTCTTTGTAAAGTAGAATGGTCTGACGGCACAAGTTTCGATATTCCGTGTGGAATGAAAGGGAATTTATTAGAAATTAATGAAAACTTAATAAAATGTCCTGAGTTGCTGCGTGAAAAACCAGATTCCGATGGTTTTATAGCTATAATGTTATCTACTATTGCTATTACAGATGCAACTAAGGAAGAGTTACTAACACATGATGAGTATTTGAAACAGATTAGTGATAGTAAATAAATTTAGTTTTATATATCTAATGTTTTTTTAATTTCTTTTAGTTTTTATCTTATACTTTATCTATTAGTTTCAGTGATACGACCAATAGGGGATTTAGATACTAGATATATTTTGCATTTGATACAGGTAGCCTCAACCTTAGAGGTCTATATTATAAGAAATATCTTTTGTTGCATGCACCTTTGGAGTACAAATAGGCTACCTGCTTGTTTCCTAAGCAGATAATATTATTTATTATAAGTTCTTCACATGTTATCACTATCAGTCTTAAATCCATAAGATAATTGTGTTAGACATTTTTATTGGTGCCTAATAGTTTTCATTGTTTTCGTTTAACCTACCAATAGCAGGAACATTGCTACCATAGAATAAATTCTGTTCCAGTTTGGAGGAAATACTAGTAAACTTATACAACTTCAGGTTGGCCAGGCATTGTTACCTATTTTGGTGTCTTCAGGCAACATACTTTTTAGACAAAAGATGTCATTGCTATGATTGATAAACCTAATTATACTTTTGCTGTATGTAATTGTGGGTACCTACATGGTAAGTATGTTATATAGGTAACACTAAATAGCATAAATCAGTTGTCTTCCCTGTGTACACTTAGATCTTAAAAACTACTTTTTTAATAGATAGTGATTGGAGGTTTGTTTGAACATATAATAACATAGAAGTTTGTCCACCTTGCTCAGCTGGGTCTGTTAGTAATTAATTAAATTTTTAACAACTCAGCAAACTTGAGTATACTTAATTGAGTACTCTCAGTGTTCGGCTTACGTCGTAATTATATTATGGGTACAGATAATCAATCTAATATATAAAATTCTCGTGTCACCGTTTTCGTTGCCATACTCCTCCGAAACTGCTTGACCGATTTTGATGAAATTTTTTGTGCTTATCCGGTATCTATGAGAATCGGCCAACATCTATTTTTCATCCCCCTAAATGTTAAGGGTGGTCCAACCCTAAATTTTTTTTTTTGCAATTTTCAGACAAATTTTTTTGTTTTTATTTCTTTATGACACAGCATATAAAAGTACATATAATCCTAAATTTTCTCCCCTTTTATCACCAACCCCTATTTTTTAATATCCCGGGTCGATAACTGATCAATCGTCATTTAATTAGTTATATGGCAAAACAACGTTTGCCGGGTCAGCTAGTAGTATATAATATTATAGCGCAGATATTTGTAGGTGTCCCGGTTGTACCCCTGCCAACATCTTCGTGGATACGGGCGTGAAGACATTAGATATACAATAATTGCGATAAAAGTTACGAGAAAAGACTACAAGAATCATATAACAAACAAACACGTAAAAACTTATATCAATTTCTTCACAAATATTAACTTGCTTATCTCAAAGTTGGAGTTATCTCCTTGCTCAACAAATACCCGACCTCTGACCCTTTTGTGATACCTTCGAATACTATATCAGTTACAATTTATGTAGTGTGAACATAGACTGGTTTTAGTCAACATCTAGAAATGTATTCAAAAGTTTATAAAATCGTTTTAAAACAATCTAGGTTTAGTTTAACCAGATTTAACACTTATAGTTCAAGTGCGAATCCTAAAAAAACACCATTATATGAATTACACCAGAAATGTGGCGGAAAAATTGTCGATTTCGCGGGGTTTCTCCTACCAGTTCAATATTCAGACATGAGTGTTTCAGCTTCCCACCTTTTCACCAGAAAAAGTGCTTCAATTTTTGACGTATCACATATGCTACAAACTAATGTGTCTGGAAAAGATTGCATATCCTGGTTCGAGTCAATTTGCCCTGTAGATCTCCAAGGCATGAAGAATGGGTCCAGTTCACTAACGGTCTTTCTAAACAAAAACGGTGGTATCATTGATGATTTAATAGTGACAAAAGTTGATGAAAATCGTTTGTATTTAGTTTCAAATGCTGGTCGAATGGATGTGGATAAACAGCACATGTTAGAGACATCAGAGATATTTCGTAAAAATAATAAAGATGTTTCAGTTGAATTTTGGGACATCAAAGACAGAGCATTGATAGCTTTGCAAGGTCCAAAAGCAGTGTCTGCTCTGCAATCACTAACTGATGTTCCTCTAAAAGAGCTAATGTTCATGACTTCTACAGTTGGTGTAATAGCAGGAGTAGAATGCCGTATAACCAGATGTGGATACACTGGTGAAGATGGCGTTGAGATTTCTATACCAGCTGATAAATCTGAAGTAGTCACACAAGCATTGCTTCAATCGGATTATGTTAAATTAGCTGGCCTTGGCGCTCGAGATTCTCTACGCTTGGAAGCTGGGTTATGTCTGTATGGGAATGACATAGATGAAACGGTCACACCTGTTGAGTCCGCTTTGACTTGGCTCATAGCGAAAAGACGAAGAGGTGAAGGTAATTTTCCTGGGGCTGAAATTATAATGCGGCAAATAAAAGAAGGTGTACAACGGCGAAGAGTTGGAATTAGAATAGAAACAGGAGCTCCTGCTAGAAAAGACGCTGTACTTAAAGATTTAAAAGGAGACAGTATTGGTAAAGTAACTAGCGGCTGTCCCAGTCCTTCATTAGGAGGAAACATTGCTATGGGATATGTCGCTGAAGCGTTAAAGAAGAGTGGTACCGAATTGATAGTGAACATCAGAGGAAAAGATGCGCCTTGTGTAGTAGCAAAAATGCCTTTTGTGCCTGCCAAATATTATGTGAAAAAATAAAACCTTATAAAATAATGGAGTTTTATTTACATAAAGTTTGTAAACAATTAAGTAACAATTCGTATTATTAATAATTAAAATGAAATTAAATGCAACTTTAACTATAACTGAGCAATAATTTGGTCTCCTAACGATAATTTGCACTGGATATGTTCTAGTCTTTTAAGAAAACAGGAATGTTATTATCCATAATATAATACTGTTTATAATACATATCACAGGAATTACTATTGTGGAATTTATTAAGCCAGCTTTAATGATCATTTTCGACGTTTTTTGGCGTTTTTAAGAGATAATTTTAACCTGGCTACCAAAATAATGCATTTTTTATATACAATATGTATACTCAGGTTAAAAACTAAAAATAAAAGTATTTGGTGCTTGGTTATCTCAAAGTATGAGAAATCTAAGTCTTTAAATATTCAAAGAAGAAAAGTTTGAGCATCTCTGTAACCAAATAAAGCCGCTTATCGAAATTTAATTTAAAAGAGTTTTGATAAATGATAAGTACTAATTACTTTTATCAAAATGATCATTAAAACTTAGTAATTGTGTACAAATGTATCAAAATTGCTCCTTAAAAAACAACTCCCTATATAATAAAAATAATGTTCACATTATTCCTCAAGATATTTTAATTTTGGCACTTGTCCCATGCTTGAAATAAATTTTCACAAATATCAGAGAAAGAAAAAAACATCAGCTCAGGCAGGATTTTAACCTACACCCTTTTGTCTCTCGCTGACTGCTGTATATAATTGCATGAAACTGTAGCTATGAGAGATAACAATCAATTAAGAATTAAGAGTATATCCCAAGAAAGGGACAAGTGCTAAAATTAAAACATTTTACATAATACATGTTAAACTATCGAAAACTCCAAAGGCACCTTTTAAACACAGAAGCTGTGTTAATACTACCATATACAGTCAGTTTTTAATTATTTTTAATATTTATTACTATTACATTAATACTTGTTAAATGAAATGTTTAATATCGAGTATAACCTTTTATTAGAATACTTTTCCACAATCCACTTAATTTTAATGTTCCATTTCTGGTCGTCAAAAACAAAAACTGAATATTATTTTATTAACTACTTTATTTTTTTTTAACTCCAAAGCAAAAAGCAAATCCCTAATGATATTGAAAATATGAATCCAGTTGGGTAAAATTTAATAAAAGCTATAATAAAATATTTTATGGAAAAGTACACTTGTTATCAAAAATGTACATTTTATGAAGTGTTATCAAATGCTGGCGATATAAAGTAAAAGAATATTCATTTTAGGCTAAGCAATAAGACATTGGTGGTAATTTTGTTGTGCACTTACTAAACTAATTTTAAGTTATCCCTGTCTCCTTTCAACGAAAGTAACAGAAGGAAACAAAACACTTTTAGTGCTGTCAAATTAGACCGTAGACGTCATTTCTACAGACGTTTAATCTATCACGCGGAAAATGTTGATTAAAAACATCACGATTAGACATGTCCGCACCAATCTGACACGTCTAAACTTTTCCATCTCTTTTGTTTTTGTTTCATTTGAGAAAGATAGCATGCATCTAAAATAAGTTTAGTTTGTGAACAGCAGAATCACCACCATTGTTGCCTTTATTTGTACCAGACATTGCAATACTCTATCAATTTAAACCTACTACTATTGATAATTCATTATTTTTTGCAACAATAATTATAATGCTATTTTATACTCTTTGACTGTATTTTTACGGTGTATCATTTGGCTGTAGCCGACAGAGTTTTATGAATAACTATAGCGTGGATATAGAATGTATACAAATTTCCTCAGAAGATAGAGAAATAATACAGAGCTAACATGAGTTAACCCGATGTTCCTCCTCTCAGTAATATAAATTTTGTGTAGCACGAATATATCTCAAACAATTAACGCGTATATAGCGTATGCGTTTGTTATTGGTTGTTGCGTACGCGACATTTTCTGAATTCGTTATGTTACTTTTCTAGTATTTTCTTGTCTTTTGTTGAATGTATATTATATATTACAATATTTAATCGGATTCTGAATGACTTATAAAGGTGGTAAACGCGATATAACACATACAATATAGTGTATTTAACCCCAAACTATATCATTACGCTTTAAAAGTATTATTTTAATACAATAAATTCGCTTTTTTGCGTTTAATTTTACTCTTATTAATATTACTTTAAGGTGGCTTGGTTTTTGTCTACAAAACTTATGAAATAGATACTTAAAAAGCATAAATGCAGAAACTTGTGTGAGTATGATCGTAGTATTCTAAATCTTACAAATAACTACTAATTTATATCGAAATTGCTTGTACAATCTAATTTTAGACAAACTTCTCAAGTCAAATTGTAAAACGATCCATATAAAAATATATTTAAATATAATACGTTAATTTAATTAAAACTTTGTAGGTATACTAACTTTTTTAATTCAAATATATGCTAATTAAGTACATAACATTATAATGGAATTGGAACAGGAATGGTAAAATTATGTTATTTAAAAATGTTCAAATAAATAATCATTTTACTTGAATATATTTAAGTAAAAGCAAATAAATATTTATTATTCACTTTAGCCACTCGATTTTTTCAATCTTTTTATTCGTACAATTAATTTCTAAAAACATGTAAATTGAATTATTGTGGTTTAAAAATATACATTTAGTGCTTGCCATTGTCATGTTTCGAGGATAAGGTAAGCATAGATTTTGAATTAGATTAAATCCAACTTTTAAAGTCACAAAACATATATACATTATACAATAACTTTTGACGCAACTTTTAATATCAGTTATAAATTATGTTTACACGCGGTTGTGGTCAAGGAATTAATTAATTGAATAAATTTCCTTAAGAAATAGTAAGTTTTGTGATGATTTCTGCCACTAAACGTCAGTGCTCGACATCAACGTATTCTTGGTGTTACAGGTCAGACAAGTCGTTCAAATTTCTTATGCTAGAGGTATAACAATAGAATGTGTCCAATGTTGGCAACGCACCATTAGCATCTTTGGTGTTTGTCGGCGACGTGCATTTCTTAGCACCTCATTTATTTATTTAAATTTTTATAAGGTTATAAATTCTTCATTATCTCAAACTTTTCAAATTATAAATACGTTAATAAACGTATACAAAAGTATGGACAAAACACGTAACCATAACTCGCAATCGGTAAAAAGTTGTTTAATGTATGCTTAATATATTTGTACATAGGGCGAATAGAATAACTGTCAGTCAACGAAATAACATAAAATAAATAAGAAAATAATGACATGGCAAAACAACATCTTATACAATTATCTGTACAAAATTAAAAGTATTATTTACATATTCCACCTACAAAACATATAATAAATTATATTATTGCTCTCCAAAAACTTAAGGCACGATATTGTAATATACAATATTTTGACTCGCCCCTGTTTTTTAATTAAATACCTACAGCCGTGCGGTGCGTGAAACGCGATAGGGCTCCGCGCCTAATAATAATAGTGTATATTATAACTACATCTGCCTATTTGAATTTCTTATAGTGATTGTAAATACTGTATTTTTTTAAACAAATAAAAATCATTTTATGATTCGTAAGTGTTTCATAAAAATAGATGTGGTGTTCTGATTACCAAATATTATAAAATAACGATATAGTCTATAAATATTGTTCTTAGCCATAAGTAAAAAAAATCAAAATAACATTTAAAAAAACGCTATTACGTTGACCTTTCGTTGGTATACCGTGTGCATATCGAAACTGAGACACGTAGACATAAACGCGTTTTCGCCCGTTTGTTTGAATAGAGAAATAATACTGTATAATATTACAATACCGTGCTTAAGGTGTCGCTAGTGGCCATTTTTTTTTTATTTATAAGTCGATTGAAAACTTAAAAACCATTTATAAAGGACGAGTTTATACAGAAAAAAATTAACTATAAAATTAATGTTGCCCTTGCACGTGCTAAAGTCGCTATATGTTTTAATTTAATATTTGGTACATTACGGATCATCATTATACGAATCCAAATTCACCAACTAGCGACACTTATATATACAGATGTATATTTATAACTTAAAGCCCCAACAATAAAGTTAGGATAATTTAAAGAAAAGTATTCCAACATTAAAACTAACGGTCGTAGTTCAAATTGAAATTTATAGTTATATTGGGTCCATATGGCGTCTAACATTAAAATTATAACAATTACATGGTCGATTAGGAAACATTCTGTCAAATTAGCAAAGCAATAATTCAACATGTGTCCAAATCGATATACACTTGCAATGTTTAAACAGTGACCTCTAAACAAACGCCTCGTTGTTTAGAGGGTTAACTACTTTTATCACTGATGGGTATCAGGTATTATTTTCTAGACTCGCCTCTGTGGTCTAGCGGTCCAAGTGTTGGGCTTGACTTCGTGATGTTCCTGGTTCGAATCCCGGGTCGGGCAACAAAAAGAAAATGTGGTTTTTTCAATTTTCTAATAAAAAAAAAGCTCGGGATTGGATATGTGCTCGGTTATAGGCTTGCCACCTATTACACTGTGGAACTTGAACTTGGTGTCTTCGGCTAGTCGTGGTTGCTCTGGTTTGACTCTGCCTACCCATTCGAGGATATGGAATGAGGATACTTATTTTTGTCATGGACAACGTTTGCTGTATATATAACATTATGTGTATACATAGGTATGGCATTTATTTTGGTGCTCCTATTTATTAGTACTCATAACTTAATAAATTTGTTAACTCTGGGGCTTATTCGTTACACAATTATTTTATTCTACACTTAATAACTTAGGAGACTTGTTCCCAAAAATATTGTCGGTACAAGTTGAATATATCTCAACGCTTGTCAGCAGTCCCAGGTCGGTACTGGCTACGTTCCAGATAATTTTGTTATGGAGGTCACTGAACAAACACGCCTGTCATTTGTTGGTGTCGGGAGAATCCCTGAAATTAGATTGTGCGAGTCTAGCGAAGTCTTGTGTGAGCTCGTTTAGTTTTTCCGTGTACTGAAATAAACAAAAATATTTTCAATGAGTGTTGGCGGGAAGAGAAAAGATGGCCGTTTATTGAATTTCGTGTTCGAGAAAAGTTACCTAATTTTGGTGGTATTCTGTATCTATATATTAATACGTGATGCCAAAACTTTGGACCCCTTTTTACGAAAATTACGCTGACGGAGGAGCGGCAAACTTTTAGTTTATGTGTAGAAGTGTAGAACACTAATATTTTTCAATAATGATGCTTATAAAGTACATTAAATCAATAAATAAAACATTACCCACATTATAGGCATTTGACACACACAAGCAAATATACTGATGTTGACGATAAAAGATCACAGATGGCGCACTAACTATTAAGGAAACAAAACAGTTGGTCTTGAGAAATGAAGATGGCGTTCTTATCAACTTATGGTCGAATTTTGACCAATGGGCGACCACTAGTGATTTTAACCCTTCTTCTTCTTCTTCAACGAAACGGGTGTTGTAAGTTTGACGTATCTATGCGTTTATCTGTCTGTGGTATCTCATAACCAATAAACTTTTTTTTATACAAGAGGAGGCAAACGAGCAAGTGGGTCACCTGATGGAAAGTGATCACCTCCGCCCACGGACATCCGCAACACCAGGAGTATCACAGATGCGCTGCCGACCTTTAAGGAACGAGTACGCTCTTTTCTTGAAGGTTCCTAAGTCATAATCATTTGGGAATACCGCCCTCGCTAACTGATTCGACAAAGGTATTACGCGAGGTCAGAAATTTCTTCGGAATCGCACAGTTGTAGATAGCCACGCATCAAGATGATGGGCATGATACTTTAAGCTCTGTCGCGAAGCCCGAAGGTGGAAATCAGCGGTTGGAATTCAACCAAACAACAACAATATTTATTTTTATTGAACAATAATTTATTATATTATTAGGGTTATTGAACAATAATTTTACAATATGTTTAGGTGCACAGGTGAAGTATTAACGACGAAATCGGTGTACCGCGTATTTTGTGATGCCGCCAAATCTTACTCGTCGAGCTAGCTTTACCTAAGACCATATCATATCTATGACTTACGATGCCCACACATACGCAAGCACGCAAGCTCGCACGCACACTCTCACGCACGTCTTTCAAACTGTTAGCATCCCTCTTTTTCCGTTGGAGGTTATAAAATACAACTAGGTATCGAAATGTATGCTAGAATGTGTTATCGTTATTTATAACATATTCCTTACATCTTCACGCCAAGTTCCTTACAAGGTAGGCAGAGAGTATCAAGTGCCAGACCTCACGATCCTGACAAACCTGTCTAGCTTCCTTTACACTCATTACCCTTTTCATGCAAACAAGCCAGTGTCGGAGACTCTTGACACCATCCTCGGATAATATCCAAGTTATCTGATCGTGGAATGTCAACCTTGGTCTCCCCGGGTACCTACATCCATCCACATTCGCATTGTATATCTGCTTTGTCAATCTTTCATCTGCATTCTTTCCACATGACCGAACCAGCGGAGCATGCCCTTTCGCATTTTAACACCAACACTTTCTTTCAATCCCACTCTTTCTCGGATCTCACTGTTACGAATGCGGTCAGCGAGCGTTACATCACAGATTTTCATATCGCGCTCTCATTTCGACCGCATTTATCCTACTTTATAGGCAGCCTATTCAGTATTTTGGTAGAAGCTTACACGTAACACGATACTTACGTCCGTCTGTGGCAACTGCAGGGTGTCCTGCGACTTCGCCCGCCCCCGCTCGTCCTGCACTCTGCAGTTCACATAGTAATTGATCTGGTTCTGAAGCTTCACGAATATCTTGCGGTACTCGTCCTGTATCCTGTTCATCTCGTTGTTTATGTGCGTATCCTTTTTAGCCATGTAATCCTAAAATGGAATATTTGTAAACATACATTTATAAAAACAGATAATAGGACAGATATTTTAATCAATTTAATATTTCTTTTACATTTACTTGAGGAAAAGATTCTTTAAAACGAATTTTAAAAATCAAATTATAGGTTTGTCTTATTGGATAAAACACTACTCAAAGGTTTAAGTTGCCATTGAAACCTGTATTATAGTGCAATAAAGACTATTATGTCAACTTAAACCTTGACGTACTTTAGTCTATGTTTATTAAAAAGACGATAGCTGATAACTCGCGAATTTGTCAGCGTACAATAAATTTTATTACAAACTGATGCCACATTATAGTATGTTGGGGGTAGATTTAGAAAAAAACGTAGCTTACATTTAAAGTTTCATCTTCAACTATGTGTATGTGAAATTTCATCAAAATCGGTTCAGCAGTTTAGACGTGAAAGCGTAACACACAGATTTTCGCATTTATATTAAAACATGGATAGCAATGTTTCTATACCTTATACGTTAGGACTGTCCTCTTCACATTCTTGTATTTGTCCTGAAGAGTTTGATGTTCCGTCTTCAGCTTGACATACTGCTGTTCCAACTTCGCAATAGTGGAATGCAACTCTACGACCTTAGTCTTTAACGTTTGACACTCTTTAGCACAAGAACTGGTCTTCTGTTTCCAATCTTCCTTCTCCTTCTTCAAAACATCCTCCAGAGACCCTAAACGGGACAATCTCTCTTTGTACTTCTCAGCTTTCATTCTCCACTCACTACAATCGTCTCTTGCTTTCTGACATTCATTTTGTATTTCATTATGTTCTTTTATCAGCATGGATATTTCACTCTCCTTTGATTCTAGTATTTGTGTGATCTTCGACCTTTCTGATAGAATGAACTCTTTTAAAGTTTCAACTTCCTTAGCCTTCCGTTCGAGAAGGTCCTTTAGTTTGGTGACCGCTGTCAGTTGGTCTGTCTCCATTTCTTTTAAACGTCTTGCACAGTTCATTTCTATCGTTTTAATTTCTAACGTGAATTTTTCCGCTATTTGCTCTCGTATTGCCTTTTCTTTCATCATTAGGGAGGTCTAAAACAACATGTATAAGTAACTATAAGAACTAACCGCCTTACCCCAAAACTAACTAAACACTGTCTAAAATTAGCAAGTAATTGGTTGAGAATCCAAGTTTTGAGTGTTAAAATATTTTATTGAATCAGGCGTTACTTTGCGGAAATCCATTATAACAGATGTAAAATAAGCCTTTATTTTGCTAATTCCGCGTAAGCAGTGTAACTGTTGTGGATAATAATCTTCCAAACGACACAGAATGTGACAAGCCTATCTGATTTGGTGAGATTTGGTGAGTGCTTCGACAAAGTTGGCGAAGGACGTGACAAGTGGTTTTGTTTCCCGTGTTCGGACTCTATTTGTGATCTGGTCGCGGAGGTGGAAGGTGGGAACTTTAGGTAGGGTTGTCACATTAAAGAAAGTGACAATTTATATTGTTTCCCGAGCTCTTCCTGTATTCGTGTTCTAGTCACGGAGGTGGGTGGTGGGAACGTCAGTTAGGCTTGTCACATTCTGTGTCGTTTGGAGGATTATTTGCCACAACAGTTACACTGTACGCGGAATTAGCAAAATAAAGGCTTATTTTACATCTGTTAAAAATATGTTTAACAAGTGTTTATATTTTCTAGTCGTAAGGCCGTAAGGTTTTTAAAACAAAAATTTGCAAGTATTTAAGTCATATGGGAAAAGTTTTTACTACTCATATTTGATATTTTTATATGTTTGTTCTGCGATTACTCGGCCAGTAACGAAACAGATTTTGATGGTTCTGTTTTCAAGGTCGATTCCTGTCTCTTAAAAATTTGATCAAAATCACTTAGTGGTTTTGGAGTTATGTTCATGTCACCTCGTCGAAGACATCATTGAGTTACATGAAAATGTATGCATTGTTAGGTATAACAAAAAAACGCTTGTCGGATGATGATTGACAAAATTGACATGAGATCATCTCGGAATGTTTTTTTCTTTCTTTCTTTAACTTTTGGCCTTCACGTTAGTATTTTGCCATTAGTCAAGTAGAAATTTGCATCAAATTTGACATCAAATTCAATAAATTATAATTAGTCATCTGTCATAAGTCATCGGTAAGTCATGTCAGGCTCTTGGGTAAAGCGGTGGCCTCATTACTCAAGCTCATGTAATGAGAAATTTCTTCATGATTATTTCATTTGTGCACTTTCACTGAACAAAATTGTACAAAACTCCACCGAAATTGACTAATTTCACTCAATATCAACACGAAATTCAATAATTATGAAAAAACTTCGACCATCTTTTCTTTCGATGGCGCCAAAACTCGGAATCGAAATGGCGACGGCATTAGGAAATCGGAGTCAGTTTTTCGCAGTTAGACTATTACTACTTAAAAGAAGTGTTACCTTAGCAGATAGGCCGTCATCCCCCTCCTCGAGCGTGGCGTGCGCGGGGACCAGTGCTCCCTCGGTGTTAGTGGCGACGGTGCGCTGCTCCGACAGTTTCCGGAACCGCTCCATGATGTACTGCTGGAAGTACTCCGCTTTGCTCTTCAACTCTTTCATCAGGCTCTCGTTACTCTCTTGCGTCGCTGGGAACATTCAAATCAAGTTTCTGGTATAAGTAAGTTTATAGGATAATTTACTTACTGAACCGAAACACGACAGTAACAAGTAATGACGCTATGAGGTTTATGAAAAAAAAATATCTTCACGCCCATATCCCCGGAGAGGTAGGCAGAGGCACAACCAGGGCACCCACGATTAGCCGAAGACACTAAGTTCCACAATGTGACAGGTGGCAAGCCTATCGCCAACCGGGCACACATATCCAATCCCGAGCAACATTTTTTTATTAGAAAATTGGAAAAACCCAATTTGCTTTTTATGGCCCGACCCGGGATTCGAACCCGGGATCTCATGCAGTCAAGTCCGCTAGACCACAGATTATTTTTCATTTTAGATTTTTTTCATTATTTTTTACGTTTCTAGACACACATTCCGAGCCCATGGTTGAAATATCGTTAACAAGTTTGAGAAAGCAATGTATATCGTCGATGAAGTACCAACACCTCCTAACTGACAATTTTGTCCAAAATTACTTTTTTATTGCAATTGACATAAAACTCATATTCACACAGATGGAATTCACTCCTATCTAAATTTTCTTTACCAATAAACTTCCTGAGTTATGTAAAATTATCTTCTAAGTCAAAGAATTCATTCGTTCGTTAGTATTTTAGGGAAATATCTCCTAAGTGTAAATTTAGATTCTTAACACTTAGGAGGTATTCATACTTCATCGACGATATGTACATTAGTCGGGTATTTTGTTTCACCTACCTAATTTGATGCTATACTTGTTAATTTGTTCCTCCAAACTCCGTATGTGTTTGAGCTGTCTCTCGCACTGTCCGCAGGCAGTCATTTCTTTTCTCATTGCATTTTTTTCATCTGTGAAAATTAAGATACAATAAAAAAAAGGTTAAAAATCACTCGAGAACTTCTAATACCGATTTTGAATAGGCTTGCTTTTTTTTAAAAAAAAAGTTGGGTGTTTTCTTTCACGGTTTTATATGGGCTTAAATATAGATGTGAAATTCCAATATTTAAGAAACGAGTCGTTTTGGTTACGAATTGTAGTTGTTTGTACGAATAGTAAATCTAACTACCGTCGTTCGTTATCGGCTGTAAACATGGAAAAAAATTGTGTAACTATGAGCAACGCTTTGTCATTTCTAGGCAAATTACCAATGATTACACTAACGGGTTACGGCTCGTTGATTATTGAAAACCGAGCTTTAATTGAACAAGGCATCATTTATTTCTAGTTATTACCAGTGAATTTGCATCTGATTGAAATGTAAGTATCGCCATTTTATGTAGCTCGAAGGTTCTTTACATAAGCAAGGGTTGTAGATGATTCAAACGGATATTCGATATTCGAAGCGATGAGAAATCGCCTCACCTTTGTGGTCTAGTGGTACAGGTGTTGGACTTGACTGCATGAGGTTCCGGGTTCGATTAGCGGTTCGGGCAAAAAAAAGAAAATTTGGTTTTTCTAATTTTTCTAATAAAAAAAAACATTGCCCGGGATTGGATACGTGCCCGGTTGGCGAAAGGCTTGCCAGCTATGACATTAGGGACTTAGTGTCTTCGGCTAGTCGTGGGTGCCCTGGTTGTGCCTCTGCCTACCGCCTCGGCGTGGGCGATGGGCGTGAAGATATTTTTTTTAAGAAATAAAAATTTATACTGCTTAGTTATTTGGTATCGTCGATTGGGTTAAGGGATGCTGTTACTATACGTAACTAGAGCACGTGTATTATTTGGGCACGAGCAATCAAATTTTGTTTGTTTTAGTGTGAAATTGGATACACAAGAAATTGGAAAGTTACAAGCACTTCCCCCGTATTGGTTCGGGCTCCTTTGCAGAATAGACCATCTGCATTCCTGCCAGACAGCTCGTAAAAGGCGAGCATAGGCTTGCCGTCACTAAAACCGTGACATCTGAGTAGATGGTAGAGTTACGCAAAGACTCGCCCGAATTGGTATCACCGCCTTACCTATTCCTGCCGCCATAACGTCAGTGCTTGCCGTTGGCGTGTTCTGGATCGGAGGATAAGATAGCCGGTAAACATACTTTTGCTCGAGGCCTAATATCCGGTCTCAAGCTAGCAATGCACCATTACCACTTTTGGTAGCGGCGTGAATTTCTTACCATCAGGAAATCCGTCTGCTTATTTGCCTTCCAATATCATAAAAAAAAAACAAGTAGCATTTTATTGACTAATCAGCACGTAACATTATTATGAAGTTTGCATGTCATAAAATAGGAGAAGATGGCCCTAGCGTAATATATAATATGTTTATGTGTATTTTTATTTACAAGTTTGGATGTGTTCCGGTATCTAGAGCGTACAGAATCAAAATTAGAAAATACCATTAGGAAATTCATATGTTTGCTTCCTATGACCCTGAAAAAATCTGTTTTATTTGTATAATTAAAAAAATCATTCATGTTATTATAACTTGGTGGAATACCTTCAAGGAATTTGTTCAATTTCTCAGTGAATTCTTTCTGTTTGTCAGTAAACTCTTTCTGCAGTTCCGAGATCCTCTTGTTGGCACTTTCGAGTTCTTCCTTCGACGTAGCAAGTTCTGCGGTTAATTTCTCAATCTGTCGTTTCTCTTTCTCCACTCTCTCTGTAAGATCTCTCTCCTGGTTTCTGTACATTTCCTTCTCTCTTTGCATTCTCGATTGTATGTCTTTTAGCTCTCTATTTGCAGCATCTCTTGCACTACACACCTGCAAATAATCGTGTTGTTTATACATTTTATTACGATATTGATATACCGTTTCCTCCTTTTTCTCTATAACCCTCATGAGCTTTTTCATTTGATTCTCATATTGCATTACTGAAAAATATTACTTCTTACAGTTCTCACAATAAGTAAATACTCCAGCCACTCGCGGTTTTGCCCGCGTACCAACTTATATATTTTCACTACTACTACTATTTTTATTTTTACTTACATATTTTTATGTTATTCTGATGTAAACTATATTCCTGTAAAGTTTTAAACTAAATCCATCCAGTAGGCTGTGCGTAAAGTATTAACAAAAATCTATCCATTCTTACAAAATTTTGGATTTAAAATTATTAGTAGGATGACATTTTACAACCCGCGTATCTATTTTTAAATACGACTTAATAAAAAAAATAGTTATTGAGATGAATTTAATACCAGTGTTGTAATATCCCTAGTAATTTGTATGCTGTTACATACTTAGCTAATGTTTGTGTGCTGTTACATCCTTAGCTAGAGTTTGTGTGCTGTTACATCCTTAGCTAGTGTCTGTGTGGAGTTACATCCTTAGCTAGTGTTTGTATGCTTTTACATCCTTAGCTAGAGTTTGTGTGCTATTACATCCTTAGCTAGTGTCTGTGTGGAGTTACATCCTTAGCTAGTGTTTGTATGCTGTTACATCCTTAGCTAGTGTTTGTGTGCTGTTACATCCTTAGCTAGTGTTTG
>NJDC01000368.1:238374-252284 GCA_002245475.1 Calephelis virginiensis
ACTATTTTTATTTTAACTTACATATTTTTATGTTATTCTGATGTAAACTATATTCCTGTAAAGTTTTAAACTAAATCCGTCCAGTAGACTGTGCGTAAAAGATTAACAAAAATCTATCCATTCTTACAAAATTTTGGATTTAAAATTATTAGTAGGATGACATTTTACAACCCGCGTATCTATTTTTAAATACGATTTAATAAAAAAAAAAAATGCTATTGAGATGAATTTAAAACCCGTGTTGCAATATCCCTAGTAATTTGTATGCTGTAACAGTCTTAGCTAGTGTTTGTGTGCTGTTAAATCCTTAGCTAGTGTCTGTGTGGTGTTACATCCTTAGCTAGTGTTTGTGTGCTGTTAAATCCTTAGCTAGTGTCTGTGTGGTGTTACATCCTTAGCTAGTGTTTGTGTGCTGTTAAATCCTTAGCTAGTGTTTGTATGCTGTTACATACTTAGCTAGTGTTTGTGTGCTGTTAAATCCTTAGCTAGTGTCTGTGTGGTGTTACATCCTTAGCTAGTGTTTGTGTGCTGTTACATCCTTACCTAGTGTCTGTGTGGTGTTACATCCTTAGCTAGTGTTTTTGTGCTGTTACATCCTTACCTAGTGTTTGTGTGCTGTGACATCCTTGTTACGTGGCTTTATGCTCTTACATCCTTAATGAGTGTTTTTGTTATACCTGTAAGTACAATGTTTTCAATTCTCCATTCTCCTTGAGGGTATCTTTGAGCTGTGCAGAGTAACGGTCGAGCTCTCGGACCAGATCCGCATTGGCCTCCTGCACGAGCGAGGCCCGACTTCCCTTCTCACATTTCAATTTCTCATAGTCCATCTCCACTTCTGTGTATTTCATCTCCATCTGTTCCCATAAAATAAAATAAGACTAATTTATTTATGATCGTCGAACAAAACTACATTAATATCTATTGAAAAAGTTACAGTTTTTTTTTTACCATTATGACAATTCTACGTCGTGGGTTATTTACCCACAAAATCTATATATTAATACGCGATGCCAAAACTTTGGACCCCTTTTTACGAAAATTGCGCGGACGCAGAAGCATAAAATCTGGCACACTTATAGTTTATGTGTAGGAGAAGTGCAGAACGCTAATATTTTTCAATAATAATGATTATAAAGTACATTAAATCAATATATAAAACATTACCCACCATGCATTTGACACACACAAACTAATATATTGATGTTGACGATAAAAGATCACAGATGGTGCACTAACTATTCAGGAAACAAAGTAGTTGGTCTTGAAAATGAAGATGGTGTTCTTATCAACAAGATATTAAAATATTAAAATGGTCGAATTTCGACCAATGGGCGACCATTTGCCTGCGTTGTGTTAACACGTCATGTATTTTTAATCTAAGAAATATATACTCTTATTTAAAATAAAGTACGAAGAGATAATGAAAAGAGAACGAAATATTTATTGACATAATAACTACACATTATGATGAAAAATAGATTGTTACTGTTAGTTGGATAAGTATATTAAAAATAATCAAAATCCAAAAACTGCTACTAATACTACTTAAGATGTAATTTTTTTCGTTTAACATCGTATGTCAAATGTTTACAATAAACAGACATAGCTGTTTTGAGATTTCTTAGTTCACATTATTATACCTAAAATATAAATAAAAAAATTGAAGTACCAGTCCATGTTTAACTGTTCAAGCTGTTTCAAGTGCTTAAAGGTATACATATATCCAACACTTAAACATAGACAAAGTTATATATTTTATTGTCTGTCTCTTTTTGCAGCTGAAGAAACAGCTTAATTGATTAAAATGGGACTTTCACTGCAAGTCATTTCCGAATGCGAATGTGGATGGATGTAGGTATCCGGGGAGATCTAAGTTAACATTCCACGATCAAATCGCTCGGGGATTATCCAAGGGTGGTGTCAAGAGTCTCCGAAACCAGGAAGTCAGGTAGGTCTGCCAGGATCGTCAGGCTTGGTACTCGATACTCCCTGTCTAACCCGTAAGAGAATTGGTGTGAGGATATTTTTAAGGGTGGGTGCGATTTCCGAGAAAAATGAATTTGCCTATCATGCGAAAGTGCAGACCTGTACCGATGGTGAAATTTTTCATGGGGAATAATGGCAACCTTAAGGCTTATCATCAAAGGTCATCTCTTGATTTTCGAGCTTATGGCAACACACAGTCTTTTTAAATATACTGCTATGCAACTTACATTCTTCAACTCCGCCCGAACATCCTCCACCTCTTTCCGCAGCAGCTCGTTCTGGTGCCTGTAGTTGTCCAGCAGTTCCCCGTCCGTGTTGTTCTCCAGCACTTTCAGCTTGTTCTTCAGCACAGCTATCTGAGAGGTGAGCTGCATTTCAATACCCTTTTGTTCTTCAAATTTTGTTCGCAAATCCAACTCTTGTTTTCGATGTTGTTCTAACTTTTTATCACTGTAAGGAAAACGGAACAACTCTGGATAAATTGCACAAATTGATCTAACCTTAAAGTAAATGATAATTTAAATATTTTTTTCTAATAACCCTACACAAAATATATCCGCAAATTATTGCTAAGTAATATCTAAATCATGTCAACTTTTAAAAGGCATTGAATTAGGTCCTTCAGGTCAGGTTCAAACAAAACAAAACCGCATTGAATTAGGTCCTTTCGTTTAGGAGTTGATGCTACAGACAGAACCACATACTGTCTAATATGTACCCCTTTTTAGTTTAGAATTAACATTTTTTTCACATTTTTACACACGCACGCACAAACACACATACACACACACGCACGCACGCACGCACGCACACACACACACACACACACACACACACACACGCACACACGGCTCTCCTAATGGTAAGAGACAACTGTGGCGGATAGACAAAACAAATGTTACAATGTGTCCTGGGGGTTTGTGGGTCCTTAGTGTAAAGTTTATCGCCTACCCCACACTCTGGACCGCAACATGAGTCATTCATTATGGTGAGAACTGACAGGCATACCTAAGTCGGTGGATGTCAACCCGGTCTATTGGCACGCAACACTCTGTCACTTGGGGTCTTATTGGTAATGACATACATTTTAACATGTGCATGCTTCTTAGGAGCGGGCAGGCAGAGAGGCTAATTCTACTCTACTGACCAGGACCAACACGAGGAACTTTGTCGTAGTCAAAAAAACTAGCGCACGGATATACATTTACAATTATAATAAAAATTCAGACATAGAAATAAGAATACCATGTTTATCACACAAATGCTAGCCCCTCAACAAAAGGCGGCCAAATATAAAGTAAAATTTTACCGTTTCGCCAGTTCCTCTTGCAACACCGGTAGCTTTTGTGTCTGTTGTTTATATCGACTTAAAACCTCCTTCAGTGTTGCCACAGGGGAATCACCTGAAACAAAAACATTGTCTGTTTACTGGTAAAATGTGATTAATTAATATTTTGTTGAACTGAGATATTACGATTTGAAATTTCAAATTATTTATTAAAAATAGTTTTATTAGATAACTGTAAAATTTAGTATACGGAATGAAAATTAAACTATTAAAGTTTATCTGTTTAGATTTGAAAAAACATTCCTTGCAAAGATTTACCAACAAAGTAATGTTTTATTGACTAAAGGCATATACGTAACATGGTTTTACATGTAATTGAAAAAATAGAAATAAAACCTGAATTTGAGCCATTCTTTGGTAGATCTAGAAGTGTATGAACTGAATGATCTCATTTACAGATAGAAAACAATAAATACGTATATCACATTTCACTGGCAAATAATGTATCTACAATGGATCGTAAAAAAAAATAAGTGTATTTATATCTCTTTGCCTGTATATTTTTTCACTGAAAAAAGTCAATGAACGCGTTTAAATCATTTTTGCTTATCCCAAATTTAGTTATAAAGCAGTAACTAGACCTAACAAGAAAAAAAGTTAAAGTGTTATAACGTGACGCACTTGTAGACACAGGCTTTGCTTGAATACAGCTTTAAGTAGATTTACTTCTATTCATCAGAAGTGTAATTGATATTTTATTACATTTTCCATATTTTTACATTTACCATCTTCGTGTCAAACAGTCCTAGCACTTATTGGATTTAACCAGAAGAAAGAGCGTCGACAATTATATAGAACTGTTTTTATAACTCATTCTTTGTAATAAAAATGCATTTATTATGTTTTGCCAGTAAATGATATTAAGTTACTTAGAAGGTGCCAATTTTATGATTTTTTTAAAATAAATATACTGAAACTAGAACTTTTTCTACAAATGAAAAAGTAACTAATTAAACGAGAATACATACAGAAGAATTTTGGAATGGGGAAAACAATTAATTTATTCCAACGCACATTAAACGTAAACTTTGATCAAATTTTATTTTACTAGTATTTTTTTTTAAAACCAATAAATTAAATTAAATTGATTTATTTGCAGGAAATGTGCGTTCAGAATTTTTTATAAAAGCATACCATTGTGGTTTTCCAAATATTTAACTATTAAATAAATTAAATATACATTTTAATATTTATAACAAAGTACTTATTTATGTTTATTACAAGCATCATTATCTTTATCTATATAATATACTAGCTGTTACGCGCGGCTTCGCCCGCGATAAATTGAGATGTAAGGTATCCTATCTCTCAAGTTGGATCGAACTGCACATGGTGTGCGAATTTTATTATAATCGGTTAAGTGGTTTAGGAGTCCATTAAGGACAAACAAAACAAAGGAGGAGATTTATATATATATTAGAATAAAAATCAAAGCCACTATTCGTTGTAATTTTATAACACATGAACGGCTCACCTATCCAAACCAAATTTAAGTTTGTATAAAATCGGTTGAGTGGTTCTTCATTTATCACATTTTTTATAACAAATTAATTCAATAAATGGCGGGGATCATTTTGCTAATGGGGATTGTGCTGTCAAATTGAAAATTTTTTTCAGTTGTTTTTTTCCTTTTTTTGTTTTGTTTTGTAATGTCATTTATGCGGTCATATACGTAGCGATGCACGTACCGGGCCGCTAGTTTATTATAACCTATTTAAAAAAAAGATTAATTTTAATCCTATCTACCGTACACCACTACCGTTTTCTCAGCTAGTCATGAGAAGAAAGGGCGAACCAAGCTCCTCGTATCCAAGTCTATAAAACATCAGTCTTGATCACAGATAATCAAATTTTGGTCGTAGAGATTTGGTTGGTTTTCATGAAATACAGTCCAACTACGGCAAAACGGAATTTAGCTTATATTACCCAATATTAATCTTATATATTACTTTCTTCCATTCGCATAGACAATTAGAAAAACATTGTATTTATTTCTTTACAAATTATTTACATATCCATAACTGCCATGCAAACTCTACTGGCAGTAGCCGACAAAACGCAATATTTAATAACAAATATATTTTTTCTATTATAATAAATAAGAATAAAAAAGTTATAAATTTATATTACACCATCGTTTCTTTATTTAAAAGGTATCCCACTTCTTTTTCATATTGTGTAATTTTTTTCTTTCTTTTTCAATTCTAAAAGTCTAAATTCTAAAAATTCTAAAAGTTTTTTCAATTCTAATTTATAGCATTTCAAATAGCTTCTGACTATAGTTAGTAGAGTTTGCATCATAATGTAACCTCTACCCAATCAAGCCCTAAGATTAACATCTAAAACTATTCAGAATATAATGAATGTAATATAATTTACCCATGTTAAAGTTTTTCTCAGGTAAGGCCTCCAGTAATATTTGATTGAGTGTACTTCGTAAGTTCTCGTACTCCCTCAGTTTGGTGCGACACAGTGCTAACTCTTGAGCGGTTTCTTCTAATTTCGACTAAAAGTAAAAAAAGGCTTTAAACTTTAATTCTTACTTACTTACTACTTGGCATATCACGTTTTATCGCTCACATTAAACGCGGAATGATATGTATGTGAGTGAGTGAGTTAGTGAGTGCGTGCGTGCGTGCGTGTGTCTGTGTGTGTGTGTGTGTGTGTGTGTGTGTGTGTGTGTGTGTGTGAGAGAGAGAGAGAGAGAGAGAGAGTACGCGCGTGGGTGTGTATTAAATAACCAGTACTTACCCCAAGTTGTTTGAGATGTTCCCGGGTGGTGTGTGTGTGTACGCTCGTAGATGTGTGTTAAGTAAACAGTACTTACCCCAAGTTGTTTGAGCTGTTCCCGGGTGGTGTTCCTCTCAGCCGAGAGCTGCAGCAGTTTGTCCCGAGCGCGCCCGTCACCCGCCAGTCTTTGTGCAGTCTCCAACTCTCCCGCGAGACGGTTTATAGTTGCCCCTTTCTCTATTAGTATCTCTTCTTTCTCTTTCTCCCTCTCCTTACATCGTTTCTCTAGAACTTTGATTTCGTTATCCTATTTTATAAAAAAAAACTTTTCATTAAATTGGCATACCAATTATTATGTTATTTTTATTCTCTATGCCCTACAACTTGTATTTTTATTATCTGTTATGTAATGTCCGTGTTTGTTCGGGCTCCTTTGCAGAATAGACCATCTGCCTTCCTGCCAGGCAGCTAACAAAAGGCGAGCATAGGCTTACCGTCACTAACACCGTGGCATCTGACTAAGTGGTAGAGTTTAGCAGCGACTCACCCGGATTGGTACAACCGCCTTACCTATTCCTGTAGCCATAACGTCATAACCGAAACACGTGTGTTTCGGTTTGGAGCATAAGGTAGCCGGTAAACTTAATTTTGCTCGACGCCTAACATCCCGGCCTCAGGTTAGCAACGCACCAATACCACCTTTGGTGGCATGAATTTCTTACCATCAGGAAATCTGTCTGCTTGTTTTCCTTCCAATATCATTAAAAGAATCAAATTGATGGAAGCAAATTATTATCAATAGTTTAGAAAAACATCCCGTACCATACCCCACACCATACACCCTTATTCTTAAGAAATAAATATCGACTTCATAATCGTATTTATAAATGAGATTTAGTACAAATATTATTCTAATTAGTTTATTGGTTCAGTGTTACCTTTTCATCAAGCCTATTTCTGGCCTTCATCAAATCATTTTGGAGTCTGTCCACTTCTTCCCTATGTCTGAAATGTAAAAATAATAATGAAAAATTACAAAAAAATCTTTAAAATAATTTATCTTTATCTTTAATTATTCAATTTTAACTTTCTTAAAACAAGCTATGTTTTGTTTGGAAATAATATATTCTTAACAGTTATTATTAGTAACTATTACTAATTTTTAATTATTATTACTTAATGTCTGTTCCACCATTCCGCATTTTCGTGATATATCAAGTTATGCAAAATATAGTTATACAAAATATATTAAAAAATAATAATATACAAAATAAATATTATGATTGGAATAAGATACATTTTACATTTTTTATTCTATAAAAATAACAATGGAAAATATAAAAAAAACTAAAATAAATACAAAGAAATGTAATTTTCACGAGAAAATAAAGGTTGTTCCGTATTATGTTTGTTGTAAGTATTTTAGATTTTTTTTTCTACATCCATCTCATAAAAAGGAAAACATTTGAGGTTGAGCTTGGTAAACAAGTGGATCTATATCTGATCTCATCCAAGATGTTAATACTGCCTTTTAGTCCTGAGGTTTAAGGAATTAATTATACATATCTCTTAAGTAACTTTCCAAACTACCTTATACCTTGACCGCCTCGTTGGTTGAGTCGCTAGCGTACACGCCTAACTTTACCGACCAACCGCGAGACTCGGGTTCAATTCCCGTCGAGGGCAGGCTATTTGTGATGAATATTAAAATTTCTACATTTCCGGGTCTGGGTGTTTATTAAATTTATTCTGGTATCTATTTAAGTATTTCTATATATTAGAATCGTTGACTAACACCCATAACACAAGCACTTAGATTTCATTTGTGTAACTTGTGCAGGATATTCATTTATATATTTACCTATTCCGCTAAATACCTTTTCAAGTTTGTAAGAATTTGGTGTTTTTCACCAGACATACCTATCTTGCTGTTCTCTGAACAACGTGTCGGTATCATGGGTGTGTGCCACCTAGAACAAATATAAAACTTCACATTTTTTATAAAAACACTAGCCGGGACGAAAACTTTCTATCTTAAAAAACAGATGTAGTAACAATTATGTTACAAAGCTGTTATTCTATCTTTCAAGTTGGATCAAACTGCATATGGTATGCAAATTGGTTAAGTAGTTTAGGAGTTCATAGCAAACTAAACAATGTGACTTATGACTAACTACTAACGACTAACAAACAATGTGATCTTTGAAGTTGGGTCAAACTGCACATTAATAATTACATTTTATTAATTTTTATTTACTACTAGCTGACCCGGCAAACATTGTTTTGCCATATAAATAATTAAATGACGATTAATCAGTTATCGACCCGGGACAAAAAATGACTATTAAAAAATAGGGGTTGGTGATAAAAGGGTGAAAATTTAGGGTTGTATGTACTTTTATATGCTGCTGTATCATAAAAAAATAAAAACAAAAAATTTTGTCTGAAAATTGCAAAAAAAAATTTAACCCTTACCATTTAGGGGGATGAAAAATAGATGTTGGCCTATTCTCATAGATACCGGATAAGCACAAAAAATTCATCAAAATCGGTCAAGCCGTTTCGGAGGAGTATGGCAACGAAAACGGTGACACGAGAATTTTATATATTAGATTTAATTCTAATTAACCACTATGTTATAACATTAAAAAAAACCTATTTATTAGTCAACAAGACGGAGTTCAAACGGAGTTCTAAAATGTAAGTCTGCAATATTACTACATTTTGTGCAGTCCCTTTTCTACTTGCGCATAACAGCCTAGAAGAACACAAAATTAAATTTCACAAAGAACAAAGCCACAGTTTGACGAAACAACAATTGGTTATAAAACAATACTGAAAACATCCATATTACACTTAAAATATTCATAAAAACATAAGATAATTTTCAACATATGAACAGAAATCTAAAACACAATACTTAAAATATACATAATATATTATGTATTTATAAATATGTACCTGCATTGTATGTAGTTTTTGTTGTACTTCTTGCAATGACATGTTAGTGACCCTCAGTTCTAACCTCAGGTGCTCTTTATCCTGTTCTGATATGACAAGCTTGTCGTTTAGAGAGCTCACCTGTTGTTCCAGCTCATTCGTCTTATGCTTGTTTGATGCTGAAAATTATCAATGATACTAAAGTTGTTTTAATATTCTATAACAAAATTTCTGGTTAAATCAAAATAATTGATCTGTAAATAGAAAAAACCATATGCTATGAAACACATACCTCCTTACCACAAAATATATTCAGATGGCTGTTTAACTAAACACTGCTTACAATCGACATCCAATCAATTGTATCTAATTTTAGGAACTGTTTGGGAAAACACTTGTTCAACGAGGGTTTAAATTATTTAGTAATTATATAGTAAATTATATTAAATAAATTACATAGCAAGATGCTGAGACTACGAAATAAAGACCTTCAATCCCTAGTTCCTATATGCAACAAACATGTTGTTTTGATTAAGAATAGTAGTTTTTTGTACGAATAGTAAAAGAATATATCTACGGCCTTTCGTTGTAAATTAGTAATTTGAAACATTTTGTGTAATTATGAACAACATTTTGTTAAATTTAGGCAAACTACCAATGGCTTTACTTACGGATTAGGGTGCGTTTATTATAGGAACCGGGTATTAATCACAAAAATGTCTGTATTATCACTATCTTCGTGTTGTAAGGCACATGAGTATACTAACCAATGGTGAAGCAATAAGAATATTCAACTTACCAAGCAAATGATGAGCTTCTTGCAGTGAAAATTCAGCTTTATCTTTGTCCTGCATAGCAGCTGTGAGCCTCCCACGCAAACTCTGAATTTCATTCTCAAGGCTTTCAATTTGGTTTGCAAAGTCTTGGCATTCTTTTACTCTCATCTGTTAATTGTTAAAATATACGTTTGTTCGTATCGTTTTTTACATACATAGAAAAAAGTATCTTCACAACCATATCACCAAGCAGGTGGCAACCAGGCACATATCCAATTCCGAGCAAGGTTTTTTTTATTAGAAAATTGGAAAAACTCAATTTTATTTTTGTTGCCGACCCGGGATTCGAACCCGGGACCTCACGCAGTCAAGTCCAACAACTGAACCGCTAGACCACAGAGAAACGTATAAATTGTTTTTTTTATAACTTTCTTCAAACAAGCAGAGAATTTTACATTAAAATCTGATATATCTTCAAGTTTCCTCTGAGGATGTCTCTGCATAAATTTCATGTACTGGTAACTTACTCACTGGATATGGTTCATCACCCCATAAAGTAACAAACATCTTACCTCATACAAAATTTTAAACTCTTCATTTGTCATATATTCTTGTTTAGGATCAAAGTTATTAATGCCGTTTGGATGTCCTGCAAAATTTAATGGTAAAATAAGATACTTTTAGGATTACAAGGTCACGGCGAGCATATTTGTACACTATGATCCGCTGAAAGCGTTCGCCGACACCAAACGTTTTATTTACATTAAATATTTTTTGTCTTTTATTAAAAAAAAGTATCTTCACGCCCATATCCTCGAAGAGGTAGGAAGAGGCAAAACCAGGGCATCCCCGACTAACCGAAGACACTAAGTCCCATAATGTGATAGGTGGCCAGCCTATCGCCAACAGGGCACATGTCCAATTACGAGCAACCTTTTTTTATTAGAAAATCGGAAAAATTCAATTTTTTTTTATTGCCCGACCCAGGGTTCGAACCTGGGACCTCATGCAGTCAAGTCCAACAACTGAACCGCTAGACCGCAGAGGTTATGTTTAGTCCTATTGACTTCTCCAGTAAAATTTCATTGGTGCTGTTTATGAAATATCACTTCTTCAATTCAGTTTTGTACATTGAGATTGAGTATCCAAAACATGCTGCTGATTTTGTTTACGAATATGTATCAAACATATACAACCCAAAACGTAAGACTTGTACTTTAGATGCAGTTCTCTGAACCACAATTGCAAAAAAAAAAAGAGTAAACAATATAAAATTAGGATTAGTTCGTTCTTGGTAAGTGGTGGCAGATTGAAAGGAGCTGGAGGAGGCCTTTTTTTTTTTATGTTATAGGAAGGCAAACAAGCCGACGGCTTTCCTGATGGTAAGAAATTAACGCCGCCTAGCGACACCAAAGGTGGTAATGGTGCGTTGCCAACCTGAGGTCAGTATGTTAGGCCTCGAGCAAAAGTAAGTTTACCGGCTACCTAACCCTCCGAACCGGAACACGTCATGACGTTCTGGCTTCAAGAATAGGTAAGACGGTGGTACCAATCCGGGCGAGTCGCTGCGAAACTCTACCACCTAGTCAGATGTCACGGTGTTAGTGATGATAAGACTATGCTCGCCTTTTACGAGCTGCCTGGCAAGAAAGGCAGATGGTCTATTCTGCAGAGGAGCCTGGACCAACACGGGCCTTTGTAATAATGCACAGCAAGTAGAGTATTATGATTGTCAAATAACTAGACACAAAAATTAATTAAGGTTAAAATTGTAATCAAAATGTTCAGAAGTACAGGCGATTTTACTGTAAGGTATTTAAGTATTTATTCCACTTATGGACATATCTATTTCATCTTTTGAGGTTTAGTTTTCTATATATATATATATATATACATCACTACATAGTACAAAGCTGTTTCCTCTGTCCCTTTGTATGCTTAAATATTTAAAACTGTGCAACCGATTTTGATGAGTTTTTGTAATAGATAAAGTGATCTAAGAGAAAGGTTTATATGTATGTTTCATAAGCGTGTGAAGCCGGGGAGGGCCGCTAATATAGTGCATACCTCTAAATTCTGGTGGGAAGTAATGATTCTGTCCATCACCAGCTGCATACGGACTGTATGTAGCTTTGATAATTTCTTCCGGGGTCCTTTGATGGAAATGGTTTTTTGATTTAATTGTGGATTTTGATGAGTTTTTGTAATAGATAAAGTGATCTAAGAGAAAGGTTTATATGTATGTTTTATAAGCGTGTGAAGCCGGGGAGGGCCGCTAATATAGTGCATACCTCTAAATTCTGGTGGGAAGTAATGATTCTGTCCATCACCAGCTGCATATGGACTGTATGTAGCTTTGATAATTTCTTCCGGGGTCCTTTGATGGAAATGGTTTTTTGGTGTCTCACAATAATTGGGTGATTCTGCCCCATGTCTTGTTTCTTTTAAATGATTAAGGGATTCTACATACGTAGGAGGCAACCCGGTTCTCGTTAAATGGGGCCCTGAAAAGCAATGCTAAAAATGAATTTGGCTGTAATAATCTATAATATATTTTAGTTTAAAAAAAATGTATTTTAAAAAAAGTAATTCTGATTAAATGTTTTTCACATCTGCTAGGCGAGTCAAAATGCTATGAAACTAAATAATTAGATAGTTCAAAGCTTAAATTTAATCTTTTTAGTAAAAAATGTTTTCACATACATAACACTTAATGTTTTATAGTAGTAAGATGGCTGATGTCTGAATAGGTAATAGCTGAAGATAATTTGACATTGATTAGAAAACAATGTACAGAAAATAACACTTAATAAGTATTTCAGAACATACTCTTTACTATTATATAAACCTAAATTATACAAATTATAAGGTTGTATTTGGGGTCTAAAATACTAACATATAAAAATTCAGACATAGATGATTATCTAATTCCGGTCTTTATTAAAAATACTTTAATTATAAATCTGATGGCTCTTAAGAAATATTATTCTATTAATTTTAATTGCTAAAATTACAATTTGTAAGTTATGTACAGTTTGAAAAAGCCTAGTTATGCCTGCTGCTTACAATAACTACTGGCGCTAAGCTACAACATTTGCTAAAAAAATATTTATTGGCAATAGTAATTGCAATGATGTTAAAACACATATTACTTTAAAGAACTAGTATAATTAGTACTTTATATTTGCAATATCAAAGTTTTTAAATAGTATTGGATAGGTAAGTATTAAGGATTATTCTAAATTCTAACATGCAAAACTATCAGTACATGTAAATTGTAAATACTGCCTTACCTCCGTTTAACTGATGTGTTTCTAAAGTATGATTTGAAGTGTGTCCACTGCTATTTACAGAACTAACTTCATCGTCATCGTGGATATCATTAAAGGCATTCGCAAGTGCATGTTTCAACTGCAAATTAAAAGTTAAGACATAAAAACTAAAACAAAACTTCGATATTAACTAAAAATAAAAGTTATGTACCTCCTCATTGCGTCTTTTCTGGTCTTCTAATTCTTCCTGTTCTTCTAATCTGTCTTGAGCACTGTTATTTATGTGTATACTAGGAGCACCTTGGAATAAACTCATTCCAGGACCATCCATGCTTCAAAACTAAATTCTAACACAAACAATGAAATATCTTTTCAAATAATAAGCTAAATGGTGTTCATATATTGTTGAATAAGACATTTGGTTCCAAAAACACACAGAATTAGAAATTATTTAGCAAAAACATTGAGTTTACGAAAGATTCTCAATGTTTTGTTTCAGTTTTGTTTGTTGTTTGCATCCAAAAGTTTTCCGACACGATGACGGATGACGTCGAATGAAAGCATCCTTGATTTTGAAGTTTCAAGTATGACCAAATTAAAAATATTTTGCTGCCAAGGTTACTGTTTTGTAACAGTCTTAGCTAACAGTTGTTATCAATAATTATCTTCAATTTGTTTCATGTTCGACGACGAAGATGATTTTTCTGCCAATTATAAACATAGATAAGATAGTTGAAAGATAGACCTTGAAATAAAAGATCGGTTTAGTAAGATTCTGTGAACTGATGTGATGTGCTTGGACTGTCATATTTTTGTGTGTTTGTAATTTGTTTAGTAAAAGGTAACGAAAAACTG
>NJDC01000369.1:0-25524 GCA_002245475.1 Calephelis virginiensis
AAAAATTGGCTAAAATATGACAATGTGTAGAGTCAATTTGAGCTGAGATTGAGTAGGGCCTGAGTTTTTTACTTGGGCTGTTTTTAATATATTATAACTAGCTTTTACTCCCGGGTTTGTCCTCGTTAAAATAATTTCAAAAAGTAGCCCGTATCAATTTTAATACCTTAATAAAAAGTTTCTTGGTAACTGGTAAAGTTAACTTATTTTTATTTTAGCACTTGCCCTGTGCTTGGGATAGATTTTTATAAATTTTAAAGACAGAAAAAATTTCGCTCCAGACAGGATTTGAACATGTAACCTTTCGTCTCAAGCCGACGAATGCTTTAACCAATTGAGCTACTGAGGATTCAAGTCCCGAGGCGAAATTTTTAATTCCTTTCTAACCCGTTAACGCGGGTAATTTCATCTGTAATGATGAACTCATTTGGTGGGTACTCAGAATTGTGTATCTATAGGACATAACTACCCGCGTTAACGGGTTAGAAAGGAATTAAAAATTTCGCCACGGGACTTGAATCCTCAGTGGCTCAATTGGTTAGAGCATTCGTCGGCTTGAGACGAAAGGTTACATGTTCAAATCCTGTCTGGGGCGAATTTTTTTCTTTCTTTAAAATTTATAGAAAGTTAACTTACTTTTGCTCGAGGCCTAAGGCTTTGGTTGGAAACGCACCATTACCATCTTTAGAGTCTCTAGGTGGCGTGTATTTCTTATCATTAGGATATCTGTCTGCTAATATGCCTTCCAGTGTAATAAAAAAAGAGGTTTTTGAGTAAAAGTAAAACAAACGAACTTACAATCTCATTGAAACTTTAACCACTATTTTATTTTATATTCACAAGATGTGCAGAAACAACTTAATGGCTCAATGCTGAAATATTCACTGGAAGATCACTGGAATTTATAACACGATTGGAGTCCCTTTAATAGTAGTAGTAATAGTAGCAGTAAAAGGTAAAGTGGTGGGCCAGTGTTCTCGAAAATATCGTTGCTTTCGTTGTTTTAGTGCTCACTGTTGTCTTGTTATTTGCTGGAGGATACGCTTACTCTAAGAGGGAAACTTGATTTAGCTTGATATGTTCATGCTTGATATATATATATATCGCCTCTGTGGTCTAGCGGTCCGGGTGTTGGACTTTCCTTCATGAGGTCCCGGGTTCGAATCCCGGGTCGACCAACAAAAAGAAAATTGGATTTTTCCAATTTTCTAATAAAAAAAAATGTTGGTCGGGATTGGAAATGTGCCCGGTTGGCGATAGGCTTTCCACCTATCACATTGTGGGACTTAGTGTCTTCGGCTAGTCGTGGGTGCCTCGGTTGTACCTCTGCCTACCACTTCGGGGATATGGGCGTAAAGATACTATATATATATACATGCTTTTATTTTTATTATATAAATACAATATATATTATATCAAAGACGGCTTTGTTACAACATTTATAACTCGAGATCTGCTGGACCAATTTCTATGGTTTTTGATTCGTTGGATTTGTCTCCAACCCGAATAGCAGAATACATCTTAAAAACAATGAAAACTGGACAAATACATAATTATTTATCTATATAAAAGAAAGTCGTGTTAATCTGTTAAACTGATTAGGCTGAAAATTGATGGGGCTTAGAACCGGGAGAAGGACGTAGGGTCCCATACAACAGCAAGGAAACTACCACTAACATTTAACTTTGTCCTATACTAACTAAACGGACAGAAAGAAGTTTACCGGAATAGCTAATATTATATATGTCATAAAAAACTTTAAAGGAGCACATGATAAAGTATGATAAAACGGACGTGTTAATAAATGTCCCAAAATCTATTATATGCCTTCATAAAATAAAAGCTTATATCATCAAACAAAGCTATAAGTTTTGTTAATTTGTATCCTAGAATAGTAGTTTAGGGGTTATACTACTTCAGACTATTTGTAAAATACGACAATACACGACGTAATACACAAATATCTTACAAAATGGATACTTTGCTTACTTTGCAAGTCAAGTGACGAAGTATCTAGTTTTCTTTGTCTCGATTGCTAAAGACCTGCCTAATTTGCTCCACGTTCATTGGTTTTTACATACAAACACTCCGTTTGCGGAGATTTTAGACAACATCCTTGGATTACACTTATACTATTTGGTAATGGAATGTTGACGGTGGAGATCAACCAACAAAATCTCATCATGTACAAATATCACGGATATGTTTGCCGAACAAAATATGTACAAATTCAAATAATTAGGCAAACATTTTATTTGTACAAATATTTTGATATTTTAGTGGCCTATTAGTTATTGCTATTTATGCAGTATAATTAAATTTGTTAATATACCTACTACCTCTCCCAAAGGTATCTGTCGAGATAATGTTACATTTAATCTCTAGATATTGAAATAAAAAGTAACTTTGTCCATCGTCCTAAATACCTTCATATAAGAAAATTATATCACATTTAAAATTTTTTTAATGTACAAACATACAAACTTTCTCATTTATAATATTTGGATAGAAACCTGGTACCAACATTCAGAAAAGTTAACTTAATCAGGAAAATTAAATTTACGTTACAAAGAAATCTCTTATAATATCAATCTCAAATATTCTGATTGTCAATCTCACATCAAAACTGTAATTATTCATGGAAAATTCATTGAATTTCAGAAACGAAAAAAATTTCAAGACGTCAATTTATATGCAATGAAAAAACAAATTTAAAAGCACGCTCTTCTAAAGGGTTAACGCTGAAGTAATCGAGTGTCATTACTCGACTATGAATAAATTACACAACTTCCACGCTTTGTATATTTGATTAAGTCACAAGCAGTGAGCGGATGTTGATCATTTTGATAAATCATGGGAGAAAAAAATCATTGTTGATATTTAGTTTTGGGATTCTTATATCCCTAATATATAAGTAATAGTATTGAATAAAAATTAAAATTTGTTTAATAATCCATGTACGAGTTACTAGTCACTTATGAGCCATAGATCATAAGGCAACTAGTTTCAGAGTAATAAGAAGGCTTGTTATTAAAAAAACATCCCAATTTTGGGAAACGCTATATTATCAATTCGCCTTTGTGGTCTAGCGGTCCGGGTGTTGGACTTGACTGCATGAGGTCCCGGGTTCGAATACCGGGTCGACTAACAAAAAGAAAATTGGATTTTTCCAATTTTGTAATCAAAAAAATGTTGGTCGGGATTGGAAATGTGCCCGGTTGGCGATAGGCTTGCCACCTATCACATTGTGGGACTTAGTATCTTCGGCTAGTCGTGGGTGCCCTGGTTGATCCTCTGCCTAACTCTTCGGGGATATGGGCGTGAAGATACTTTTTTTAACCCTATAACTATTAATGTATTTTATAGTTCACTCAAAACAGAAACAACCATATCAGATACAATTTTTTAGCTATTTGTTAATCAAATGACTAAATATAGATACGAGAACATAGGTACGATATAATTAAATTTTTGATAAATACTGTTTTTGAAAGCTATAAAAGTATTGAGTATTGTTCATAGTAGTTACTGTTTTAGGTTTGGAATCAATAGAAAGATTGTATGTTTCTTATATTTCGCATTGCCTTATACGTTTGCCTAGATACAATCTCAAATCTCTACATGGAATACGTTTCGCACCAAAATTGTCGTTTCTTACATAGTAGCATAATAAAATTTTAATGATCGCAAACCTTTATTATGCTAATTCGTATTTACATTTGAAAATGTCTAGATTTACCAGATTTTTTGTTGACATTCTTGTATTTTGTATAACATTAAAATCTTATGAAATGGGCCATAATTTTCGCCTTTACACGAACTCAAAGAGAGCGGACAAAATTCGCCATTATACGCGACCCGCCCCACGCTGAAATTGTCCCGAGTACGCCAGAGGCAAATTAACTTTGTAAGGTGCCGCTTTTGAGGCCGTAAAAACATTATTATGCATAATGTATGACGTTAGCCATGTTTAAAGTCAGCCAATCTGGCAATCAGCTAGAATCTCAGGTTAAATTCAGGGTAAATTCGGTATAATTCTCTTATGAAAGTGCCGAATGAAATTTGTTTTCAAATAGGATTTTTTAATTTGTTTGCTTTTACAAGCTTATATTTGACTTGCAATGTATGTAATATGTATGGTTATCGGAGTGAAATATTGCTAGTTCTATTTGATCCAGTTCTCGGTCACAGATTGAGTTGAAATTCTATAACCAAGATTAAATAGTATAGCAATGCGAAATTGACATGGGGCTGGTATGATGTAAAGAGAAGGTGGCCATAGGAACTCCGAAAACTCCCAACTTTATTGTATTTGAACTGTATTGATTGATCTAAAACTGCAATTTTCAACTAAGATGCCTATTTAAAAATTTAGATAGGCGGCTAATTTTGCGTGGCCAATTCTTATAAATTATATAAATATATAAATTTATATAAATTTATAAGAAATAATAAAAATAATAAACAATATATAAATTTTCTAAAAATTTTAAAGCAAGAAAAAAATTCACCCCAGATAGAATTAGAACCTGAAACCTTACGCCTCAAGCCAACATATGGTCTATCAATTTAGTCATATTCAGTCATATTCAAGTCCTGTAGCGAAATTTTTAATTCCTTTCCTACCGGTTAACGCGGGTAGTTCAATTAGATAGTCACCTATGGCTGATATCTAAAGAACCTTGTGTAAATTCACCCACTACCCAACCAAAACAGAAATACTACATTGGCAAACATTGACACTATGGATCGAGAATAGGCAAGAAGATGGTATTACTTCAGGCAATAAGATATCGTAGAGCCATACAACCTGGTAACAGTCTCCATAATTTCCAATAACGAGATGCTTTGTAGAAAAAAGTAGGTATACGTATTTTTTGAGGATCCTCGGCATTATTATGGAATTTGAAATAGACTGATGGTAGCCTAACGGTTATAAAAATCGATATTTGTAAAACAATTGCTAATTAATCTTGCACAGCAATCAAACATACGATTGTTTACGTAAGCAATTGATCGTGTTTCGATTGCTAATTCATAACTTTTCAAGCGATGTAATCATCTTGACTCAATTCTACGTATATGAAGATTGAGTTTCCGTTTCATCACGTTTTACTTTCTACAGAGTTATCCGATAATTCTTATTATATTTGGGATAAAGTAATATCCCAAGTATGAAAGAAATCGAGGTGAAATAAATTATATAGCAATTGGTTAAGCGCTATAATTGACTAGCTTTTTCCCCGTAGGAAGGAACGAAGTTCCTTCGGCTAATGTTGAATCGACACAATTCATGAGTTTATACTATGCATTGGCGCGGTGGAGTGAAGGAGAAAAAGTATACACTACTCGTATACGACTGTCGCGCCTTCGCGCGTCTTATTTAGCAGTTTTATTTCACGGACTTTTTCTTACGGGTTTACTGTCATATTTTTTCAGTTCGGTCGCGCAGCAACTATTGCTCCTGCGCACGTCTCTTTTAAGGGTTTTATTCCATGGTTTTTTCTTGCGGTTTCTACTATAAGTTTTTTTTTCAGTTCGGTCGCGCAGCAAAATCCCTATCTCCTCCAAGCCTGCCGTTAGGAACTTCGTTCCAAAACGAAGCCAATGCTTAAACACGGGTTTTGTACATACCAGGTATATGTACAAAACTTCGTGCTTATCAAAATTGGATCATGAGTTCTGCCGTGAAAGTTTAGCAGACAAACACTTTTCACACCCATAATATTACTAGCTGTTCCGGCTAACTTCGATCTACTTATTTTTGTATGGGAAAAATTAAAATTGTTTTTCCTAGTATAAGGTTTAAGTAATAAAAAGTTGCCTATGTCCGTCTCCTGTTTCTAATCTACCTTTCTATCATTTTTCTTCTCATTCATTAAATACGATATATACATGTCATTTCCGCAAGAAAACGAGACTAACCGACATAGTCTACAGAGTCAGCAAGCTGAAGTGGCAATGGCCACATTGCTCACAGAACCGACAAGCGCTGGGGAAGAAAGGTTCTCGAATGACAGCCCCGTACCGGAGGACGTAGGGTTGGAAGACCTCCCACCCCGGTATACTGATGACCTGGTCAAAGTCGCGGGGAGTAGCTGGATACAAGCGGGAAGTGACCGTGACTCGTGGCGTTCTTTAGCCTATGTCCAGCTGTGGATGTCCTCAGGTTGATGAAAATAATAATGATAATATACAAACTTACATAATTTTCATTTAAGAGACGCATATTTTTTATTTCATATGCAAAATCTTAAGATGACACAAACAAGAAAATAAATTAAAGTTTAATTAAAATTCAAATAACGAAGGTCGCTTACCGTTTGTAAGTTAATGGGACAATATTCAAATGTGACCTCAAAACCAGTTCAGCAACAGGTGGTTCGGGTCATAAATAATCAAAATAACCCATCAAGCGAGTTAAGCAGCTTTTTATTACTTAACAGATGATAATTCGCATCTTCATTAATACCGCCTGATTCTTAAAAAAAAAGTATCTTCACGCCCATATCCCCGAAGGGGTAGGCAGAGGCACAACCAGGGGCCCACGACTAGCCGAAGATACTAAGTCCCACAATGTTATAGGTGGCAAGCCTATCGCCAACTGGGCACATTTCCAATCCCGACCAACATTTTTTTTATTAGAAAATTGGAAAAATCCAATTTTCTTTTTGTTGGCCGACCCGGGATTCGAACCCGGGACCTCATGCAGTCAAGTCCAACACCCGGACCGCTAGACCACAGAGGCGATGTATAAACCAAATATACATAAACATGAAATATAAAAATAAGCATTGGTAGTCTATAAAGCGTAAACATACTAAGATTACGTTTTATCCCAAAAGCTCCAAGAGTTCTTCTAAGATAGAAAAACAAAATTAAAATGCGAAACTGCGAAATGCCAAATATTGTAACAAAATTAATTACTTTAATAATCTTGAAATCGACCATCTTAAATCCTAGATGGATTCCTAATCAAAAGAAAACATAAATTTAGTTCTTTACATGTTTTTATTAACGTAAAAATAAGTTATTTTGACAGGTTATACTTAAAGTTAATTATACAGCGGATAGTGATTTTAAAACATAGTTTTTAAAAACATAACTTATGAGTTAAGTGGCAGATGCGAGTTAAGTTTGGCTTAATGTGTTAACCAGTTTATGTTAACAAACTAGGAAAACAGTTTGATTAAATGCAGGTTAATGTGATAGTTAACTACATCGGTCATTTAACTACGACTCGTAATTACCTAATTTATCATATTACCGTATATTCAACTACTTCCAAACTATGAAGAAATTTTTATATTAACTGTGTATTATCTAATTAAATTTAACTGGGTCAATTTTCATTATAAAAAAAGTATCTTCACGCCCATATCCCCGAAGAAGTAGGCAGCACACCCACGACTAGCCGAAGACACTAAGTCTCACAATGTGATAGGTGGCAAGCCTATCGCCAACCGCTCACATATCCAATCTCGAGCAACATTTTTTTATTAGAAAATTGGAAAAAACATATTTTCTTATTTGTTGCCCAATCCGGGAATCGAACTCAGGACCTCATGCAATCAAGTCCAACACCTGGACCGCTAGACCACAGAGGCGATTTTGATGATCATTAAGTTTAAAATTCTTTACTTCAATACCTTCACGCCCATATCCCCGAAAAGTTAGCAGATGTAAAATCAGGGCACCCACAATTACACGTTGACCCTAGATCCTACAATGTGACATTTAGCAAGCCCGGGCGACGTTGGTTTTATTCGAAAATTGGAAAAACAAATTTATATTGCCTTATCCGAGAATTGAACCCAGGACCTCATAAAATCATATCCAACACAGGAGCGCTCGACCACAGAGGCGACCTTTTGGTCTCTCTTATTACTTAAAATCTTTTCGGTTAGATCTACTCTGATCAAAACATAATGATAAATAGTTCTTGAGTTTAAGTACTGCAGTGTACTTCAATGTACTTTGTTAAGTACTTCACTTTCTGACGGTCAATTTCAATAATTTGGATTTCCAAAAATATTTGGATCTGTTATCAGGCAACCACTGCTATTTTTCAATAATTAACAAAAACTTCTAAGCTTTGACAACTATCTGAGCCTTTACTACGAGAAGGAATAGATTATATTCAATATTTACTAATCAAAAGCTATAGCACTTTTGACCTAAAAATGTATTTCTCTTAGGTACCAAAAGACGCGCAGTTCAAAGTTATCATACAAATACTTCTCCGTGTTGGTCCGGGCCCCTTTGCAGAATAGACCATCTGCCTTCCTTCCCAGGTAGCTCGAAAAAGGCGAGCATAGGCTTACCGTCACTAACACCGTGACATCTGACTAGGTGGTAGAGTTTCGCAGCGACTCGCCCGGATTGGTACCACCGCCTTACCTAGTCCTGCCACCATAACATCATGACGTGTTCCTGTTCGGAGGGTAAGGTAGCCGGTAAACTTACTTTTGCTCGAGGCCTAACATCCCGACCTCAGGTTGGCAACGCACCATTACCCACCTTTGGTGTTTCTAGGCGGCGGGAATTTCTTACCATCAGGAAATACGTCTGCTTGTTTGCCTTCCTATATCATAAAAAAAAATTACGGAGACACTAGCGAGCATGGCAAACTTAACAAACCGCAATTTCATGGGAAGGGCTCAGGTCCGACTCTAACTGTAGAAAGGTTAATGGGAGTTTTGAAGTCACAGAAAAAAAGACAATTGTAATTTTTTGGAATTACTGAGTTTCGTGTAAATATTTAGTGAAATTGGTCAATTTCGGTGGCATTTTGTCGCCTCTATAGTCTAGCGGTCCAGCGTCAGTTAGACTTAACTTCTAGACATCCCGAGTTCGATCTCCGGGTCGGGCAAGAAAAAAATATTAGTAAATGTTTATTTTCAATTTTCTGATAAAAATAGCGTTGTCCGGGATTGGATATGGGTCCTGTTGGCGATAGGCTTACCACCTATCATATTGTGATACTTAGTGTCTTCGGCTAGTAGTGGGTGCCCTGGTTGTGCGTCTGCCTACCTCTTCGGGGATATGAGCGTGAAGATACTCTGTTTTTTGAATAATTAGAACCAGACTTGATGCAAGTATCGTCTATTAGTAACGGCAATTGATAAATGATATAATTTTTATTATTATAAACTAGCTATTGCCCGCGACGTTGCCCGCGTGGTCCCACAGGAACGTTGTATCGGGATCAAAACTACCCTGTATGTTCATCCAATTTACCCTCTATATGTGTGCCAAATTATGAAAATCGGTTAAGTAACAAACAAACAAACATACAGACTTTCGCATTTATAATATTAATAGGATTGACTGGTTTCTTAAAATATTAATGCGTCAATATCTTGAATATTTATCTGTTCGAGGTGAATGTTCGAAAATTGGATTATCAAGTGTTACGATTCTTACATAGATTTCCTCATGTTGATCTGGGTCATCTGTGTTATTGACCATTTGCCTATGCTTGCCACCTACCAAATTATAGAAATTAGTGTCATCCGCTAGCCGTGAATGCGCTGGTTGTGTTTCTGCCTATGACTTTGGGGATATGGGCGTGAAGGTATTAGTAACACTATTTTGGGAAAATGGGCGTGAAGGTATTAGTAACACTTTAAATAAATAAATAAGTTACACATTTTGAATTTTAACTCCAAATTAAGCAAATTATATACTAGTGTTATGGTTGTTAGTCAACGATTCTAATACATAGAAGTACAAATAGATACCAAAATAAATTAAAAAAACACCCAGACCCGGAAATGCAGACATCTAAAGTTTCATCACAAAAATGCCTGTCCCCGTCGGAAATCGAACCAGAGCCTCGCGGTTAGTTGTTGTAGTTAGACCCAACGAGGCGGGCAATAGTAGTAGATTGCTGTGCAGCAATTAGACAGAGTAGGACTTTCTATTTTACCTTTCTTATTCCTGCCGCTATAATGACAGTGCTATGTTCCTTCCTAGGGTAGAGTAGCACAGGCCTAAAATCCTGGTCACAGGACAGAGACGCAAGTATATCATCTATACTGTCTAAAGCTTTTTTCTTACTACCAGAAGAACTGTGGATACGATCGGTGATAAGATCTGACTAGCTTCTTTAACATTAATTGTTATTTTTATGCAAATACGCTAATTTCAAAGAATCTCAACACAAGATTTGATTAACACCCGAACGTTTTGGTCGTAGATACCTAGGTCGTCTCAAGTACCTATAAGCATTCAGATTCGTATTGTATTTTTGTTGTGTCAATTTTGCGTGTTGGTCCGGGCTCTTTTGAAGATTAGACTACCTGCCTACCTATACCAGGCAGTTCGTAAAATGCAAACAAAGACTTACCGTCACTAACACCGTGAAATCTGACTACGTGGTAGAATTTCGCAGCAACTAGTCCGGATTGGTAATACCGTCTTACCTATTCTGCTGCCATAACGTGAGTGCTTGCCGTTGACGTGTCCCGGTTCGGAGGATAAGTAAAACTTACTTTTGCTCAAGGCTTAATAGCCCGGCCTCAGGTTGGCAACGCACCATTACCACCTTTGGTATCTCTAGGCGGCGTGAATTTCTTATCATCAGGAAATCTGTCGGCTTGTTTGCCTTCCAATATCATAAAAAAATACGCCATTCTATTTACATGACCAAACCAAAGCGATCGTTACCTCTTTGCAACATTGTGTAGATATACAAACTACTTTTAATACAAATAGCTTGCTTATACAGTTGGAAGTAGAAAACATCTTGATAAAGATTCAGGTCAAAGTAATTTAGAAGTGTTATTATTATAGTGCTATAATAGTTATATAAAGGAGCGATTTCCAACTTTACGGACGGAAATTTTATAGCTGACTGTACGGAAAGTTTAAAAGTTAATGATGATGATTATACTTATACTTTATGCGATTTACATCAAAATAAAATTACAGATCAGTCAGGTTTTTTAATGTTAAGATATACACGCCGCCTATAAATTTAGGCTTAAATATAAATCTCAGTATTTATTTATTTTACACTCTATTGTTAACGTAATAGAGATCGACAGCAAGTTGACAGAGAATCGACAGAGAATACAGAAATAAATACTGCTAAAAGGGGAGCTTATCTCTGACAAGTGATATCTACAGCTAACCTAAAATAGAAAACAAACAATACAAAATAAAAAATGATAGGTATACAGTGTACAAACTTAAGATTAAAGAGACAAAAATATCTTAATTAAAATTATAAACTGCTTTAGGCAAAGTTTAACTGATTATTAATACACATATTGATACACAAAAAAGGAAAAAAATATATAAATGTGACACCTACTAGTAGTTAAGTTATAAGAAGAAGTGCTACCATTATACTACTACTAGAGGAGTAAAAAAGCCATTTTGATATGAGGTTATGGATTTACTGTTTAAATATCAAGGGGAAGGGAGTTCCATAGCCTTTTTATAATAAGATAGCTAATAAACAGATGACTCTCCGACTTGCTAATAATGAAATCAATCAGCCATTTCTTCAATGGAGTCTAAAACTAACTCAGGGAAAATAAATTATCTAAAAATATTTTAAAAGTATCAAGTGTCAAGGGGTTCCGTATGGGCGTGTTTGTATAAAAATATCAATTAGGCAGGTCTACAAGGAACATGACATTCGGCACTCAATACTCGCTACCTACGTAAGGGACTTGGCGAGAAGATATGTATTTTAAAATAATACATATACATATAAATGGGTGTTCTGTTAAAAAGATATGCAATATAATGTCTCCCGTATTCACAGTTGGTTAAAGTTATCCTACCTGTTTGTAGCATAAGCTTAAACTATTAATATTATTAAAAAATAATGAATAAACAAACAAAAATGTAAAAAAAATACAGTACGTATCTACTATAAATTATAATGATCATTATAAAACGTTAAAAACATTTGGCTAATTCAAAGATAAAAGTAACTTAGCGTTTAGCACAAAAAGCTATACTTAAATAACAAATATTTACTTTGATACGAAAGATACTTTACCGAAAATGATCAAAATAATTACTCGTATATAGACAAAATAATCAAAAGCAAAGTTCGCGCCCAATTACCCCATCATGTACAGCCTTGGCAACTTGTTTGTAAGTACTTAGCCTTCACACTAGCCTTTACCCGTGTCTTTTTCATTAAAATATCATCGTGTTATTTTATATGAATATTCGGTTCTTTTAAATTTTTAATCACTACATAGTATAAAACAAAGTCGCTTCTTCTGTCCCTATGTGCCTTTGTATGCTTAAATCTTTATTAAAACTACGCAACGGACTTTGATGCGGTTTTTTTAACAGATAAAATTATTAAAGAGAAATGTTTATACGTATATACACACACACACACACACGCACGTACGCACGCACGCACGCAAGCACGCACGCACGCACACAAGCACGCACGCACGCGCAAGTACGCACGCACGCACGCACGCACGCACGCACGCACGCACGCACGCACGCACGCGTTCATTTGTAAGTTTGTACCGTTTCAAATAAAGTTTTATTTATTTATTTATTTATTTCGTAACCGTGTAAAGCCGGGGTGGGCCGCTAGTATACCTATAACTCACACTCACACATACACAATATACATAGCACATAATTCTTTTGAACATGTGTTTGTCACCTATATCCTAAACGGCCGAACTGATTTGGCTAAGTTTTCGCATATGTTTTATCGGAGAATTCGGCAAAAATAAGCATAAAGATATCTTGTGATGTTTTGCCTATAGATACCGTATATTTTCCAGGTGCATCGTTTTCCTGTGGAAGGAATCTAAGGTCTGTTGCGAAAATCTTCCGACTTTAAGCATTATGTAACTTCAATAGGTTCTTGGTTGTTTTCAAAACACAAATTGACCTGGTAGAGGTATTAACCTGGTATACTAATATACCAGATTACCAAAATAAAAGGTAAGGTCTGCTAGTTTTATTTAACTATTATAAAGTTATATTAAGGTCTATCACCTCTGTGGTCTAGCGGTTCAGTTGTTGGACTTGACTGCACGAGGTCCCGGGTTCGAACCCCGGGTCGGGCAATAAAACGAAAATATGTTTTTTCCAATTTTCTAATAAAAAAATGTTACTCGGGATAGGATATGCGCCCGGTTGGCGATAGGCTTGCCACCTATCACATTGTGGGACTTAGTATCTTGGGCTAGTCTTGGGTGCCGTGGTTGTGCCTCTGCCTTCCTCTTCGGGGATATGGGCGTGAAGATACTTTACTTTTTTACTTTTATATGAAGGTAATTATTAAAATACTCATGCCTACATGATCGAATTATCCAACACATACAACCTTGGCAACTTATTTGTCAATATAATTTATTCAAACGCACTTGACTGGGAGAATATACATCATCAATTATAAGAACATCGTTTAGTTGGACAAGCTAAATATTTGTAAATAATCAATGTTTTCTTTGTATAGAGTTGACAGTGTAGTAAATGTTTCTTATTGTGCCCGAGGTTACAGATTTCAATCTATACCAATACTGTTATAAAAGAACAATGAAGATAAGAATGAAAGAAGAAATATAAATCAATAAACAAATGAATGTTCTAGAAAATAATGTAAGAAAGCTATCTCTTTCATTGTTAACACTAGAACATCTTAAAAGTATACAACGTATTGCGTATACAGCACTAAAATTTAAAATATTGAATAACCCCTGACAAAATAGTGTATCCAAATATAATTATTTAATTTGCAATTTTTCGCAAAAAAAATGTTTGGTGAAAAATTGCAAGTTAAATAACTTTATTTGGATTTATGTATATATTTCCGCAAAGTAATGTCTTTTTTATCAAATTTCCTAAAACAGTGTTTGTTTTTTTTGACTGATAACGTAGTTAAAAATCACCTTAATCACGTCAGTTTTCTAAAGAAATCCGTATCGAAATCCGTCTATCCATTTGAAAGATGCCGCAGATAGAAATAAACATACGCAAAGATATGTCAAATAACACTTCTCTTATTCCGTATAGTTTTTAGAATATAATAATAAATTTAACAAAATATTAGACGCCCCAACGATAACCCTAACGTCTCATCTCTAACAAAAGCAAATGATATATTTGTGTCAGTAAGTTTCAACCACCGACGGTAAAATACAGAAATAACTGAATTATTGACACTATAATGATATCAATAAATACCCACGTCCATAAATAAGAATCTTCACGCCCATATCCCCGAAAAGTTAGGCAGAGGTACAACCAAGGCACCCACGACTAGCCGAAGATACTAAGTCCCACAATGTGATAGGTGGCAAGCCTATCGCCAACCGGGCACAATTCCAATCCCGACCAACATTTTTATTTATTTTAATTGGAAAAATCCAATTTTCTTTTTGTTGGCCGACCCGGGATTTGAACCCGGGACCTCATGCAGTCAAGTCCAACACCCGGACCGCTAGACCACAGAGGCGATCCGCATAAATACAAACAATATATTGCTTATCCCTATTGTGTATTGAACTTCGATAACCATTGAACGGGTTAGACATTACCATCTAATTCAATTCCTCGTTTAGTTGGATGCTTTGACGGATTTAAAGCCCAGAAATCTATTATATTGAAATTGAATTGTTGATTGAAAGAAAATTGATTGAAAATTGGATTGAAAGAAAGTGTTGGTGTTAAAATGCGAATGGGCATGCTCCGCTTGTTCAGTCATGTGGAAAGAATGACACAATATGAAAGATTGACAAAGCAGATATACAATGCGAATGTGGATGGATGTAGGTACCCGGGGAGACCAAGGCTGACATTTCACGATCAGCAATCGGATATTATCCGAGGGTGGTGTCAAGAGTCTCCGAAACCGGCGTGTTTGTATGAAAAGGGTTATGAATGTGAAGGAAGCAAGACAGGTTTATCAGAATCGTGAGGTCTGGAACTCGATATTCTCTGCCTACCCCCTAAGGGACTTGGCGTGAAGATATGTATGTATGTATGTATGTAGAATATTTAAGATTACAAATTTTTAACAAAAAACATACTAGAATAAATTGTTATGTTTAATTTATACCTATTAATAAATATATAGCTAATGATTTTTGACATTTTTGGCGGGGTGATGGTGACTGGTGGGACTTGTATGTATGTAGAAATCTATTATACCTTTTTTTTTCTTAACTGTCAAATGATCCCAATTTCAGAACAGCCTCACAAATCCTGCGTAAGGCAAAAGCACACTTTGAGCAACTTTTAGTTTTTAAAAAAGTTTATGGTCTGAACATAAAACGAAATCAATGGATCATGATAGCTCATGTTTGAGGTGGTACCAAGTCGTATTTTTTTTTAATATAATAAATAGGGAAGCAGGAAACAGGAAAGCTCTTCTAATGACAAGACACAACAGTTGTCTATAGTCATTTACATTGCTGGTGAGTTATTAACATAAGTTTGAGGTATTAGACAACGTGTGCAAGTTAACCTTACTCTACAAGGACCATGATGCTATGAGTACTGACTGTGATAATGCGGTACTATGTTTATATCCTATATTTTGACACTTAGTGAACATATGCTTGTTTATCTTATAATACAATATCAAGCACAAAATTAAAATAATAACCCTCATAAAACGTATTCATAAATCGTATTTACCATTTCAATCACGCTAGCTTTCTAACGAAAAAAAACCGCACCGAAATCGGTCTATTGATTTGCGAGGTTTGATGCTACGGATGGACACAAACACACACAGCGCTGACACATACAAAGATATCACACGTCAAACTTACAACATGGTTTTATCCGTCTAGACATAAAAGCGGTTTAAATGAAAGTACATATCCGTACTTTTATCTAATTTTACACGTGTCATACAGTAAGCTTGATGAGTTTCAAACACGAAATTGTAATAGTCTACGGAACCCATTATTTTTATGTCCATTGTTGTGAGCTGCCATTATGCTATTTTCAAAATACAAACTATTTTACTAAAACAGCTTTGTTTTATAACCGCAATGCGTCATAGAAAAGTGTGACCATGTTGACAGATTATAATTTAATTACAGGACAATATTTTTATGAAAAAAATATCTTCACGCCATTACCTCAAAACAAAATGCAGAGGTATTTCTATATCACCCACGACAAGCCGAAGCCTCTTATGTCACAATGTGATAGGTGACAATTCTATCCCTAACCGGGCACGTATCATATGCCTACCAAAGTTAATTTTATTAGAAAATTGAAAATACACCTTCAGAACCCGGTACCTTAAGAAGTCAAATCCGATGGCAGATCACAAAACCATAGACGCGATTTTGATCATTTTTATTAATTAATAAATATTCCACTTACGGGTGGCGGGGTCATCACATTCTATCATCAAAATACATCTGACTTTTATGATATTATTGGCTCTCATTGACCTAAACTTATAGTTACGATATAAACGATTGTAACATTATTCAATTACCACAATTGTAATGTGTACAGTTAAGTGCTTTCCGGCTGGTGGTATGACACCATCTTACACTTGCTTTAAGAATAATATAAAGTGTAATAGTCAGTACTTCTCTAATATTTTCATGATGTCGGAATTACATTACATACATAATACATTAAATACACTGGTGTCTATATAAGACATATACTTTTAAAATTAGGGAATCCATTTAGGTGTTTATCTTTATCTATTTTATTAAAATGACAGTCTTCGCGATTAAAAGTAGTTTTTACCTTTGCAAGATTCCGTTTAGATATCGGAATCCAAAGTAATCTACATCACTCTCCAGCTTCCCTCTTATATATTGCCAAATTTCATGAAAATTGGTTCAACACTTTGGGTGAAGGAGTAAGAAACAAACATTCTAGTAATATTTTAATTATGTGCTTCGGCTATATTTGTCAAGCTTCGGAAATCCGAATATATTTTAAAGATATAGAGTTGTTATAACATAATTAATCATTTCGCTTAAATTTAGATTAGGTCAGCCAATTTAAAAATAAAAGTATAAAGAGTAAAAAATGTAAAACCGAAGCGCATAATTTAAATAGGAGTACTGTACAATTGTTCGCATATGTAGGATGAAATAGACCATTCCTTCAAAACATAATATGATGGTTACACTATAACCTAAACAAAACACATGTTTTACACAAGCTTACACTAAGCATTTAAGGGTAGAATGCTTTAAAGTGTAATATAGGGAACGGCCGAGGGCTAATGTGTCTGAAATTGACTATTTCACAGCATTTGTTGTATTTTAATTCAGCTTTTCTTATTTTAAAGCTTAATGATATTCTAGGATAATCCAAGAATAGACCCTGTTTCTTCATGCCTGGAAGCTCATAAGAAGCGAGTATTTTTTTTACGATATTAAAAGACTAACAAGCAGACGGATTTTCTGAAAGAAATTTACGCCTCCTAAAGACACCGAAGGTGGAAATGGTGCGTTGCCAACCTTAGGCCGGGATGTTAGGCCTCGAACAAAAATAAGTTTACCTGCTACCTTATCCCCCGAACCGGAACACGTCAACGGCAAGCGCTGACATTATGGCGGCAGTAATAGGTAAGGCGGTGGTACCAATCCGGGCGGATCGCTGCGAGACTCTGCCGCCTAATAAATTAAATGATTCATTGACCATCATCACCAAGATTATTATTGGTAAAAAGCTATATAGCTTGCACGGAAAAGAATCTCTTGCCATACCTATTACTGCCACCATAATGACATGGTCGTGTTCAGTTTAGGGTAGTTGGCCAATGAACAGTGACGCACTTTTAATGTATAGGTACAGCATCAATAAACTAGGAAAAATGAAAATGAAAATAGCTTTATTGAGTAAACATGTTCAATTTAAAACAACCCCTGTACTAGGATTGTATCCTGTGTTACTGGGTATTCCGCTCAACCACCAAGACAAAAACACTCGTTTTTAGCATGTAACATTATACATTACATTTATTAAGTAGTGCGTGTGTGTGTGTGTGTGTGTGTGTGTGTGTGTGTGTGTGTGTGTATGAGCATAATAAATATAATTAATATAAATAATAACAAATACTATTGACAATAACAATAAATAGATACATATATGTATGTAAACACGATTCCTTATCTATGTGGGTAAATAATATTAATCATAAGACTGTGAGTGATAACTTATAATAAATAACAATTATAATACTTTTTTTTACTACTTTAATTTATAATTTTTTCAGTTTCGTCATAATTAAGTGAGATGAGGTATGGTGTAAGTACACGTGTCATATCAGAACAGGTAAGATGGTTTATGTTAAATTTATTATTCAATTTATTGTATAAGCATGAAGATTGAACCAAAAATTGTTTTCTTTTAAACTTGGTTTTGCATTGTACTGTCAAGCAAACTGAAGTTTTTCTACGTTTCGGAGACGAGGATGTTAGAATATAAGGTAAAAGACGATGTATTACATTATAGATCTGGCTAATACTAAGAATGTTTTTTGTGTTGAATAGTTTAAACGATGGATGCCATATCGGTTTGAAAAACATAACCTTTAGCAAAGCTCTCTGAGACCTTTCTAAAACCCTAAGATGCGTTTTTGCTGCACCGCCTCACACTGGTATTCAATAGCTTAGCACAGATTGTGCCCTCGCAAACAAGTTGCCTTATATGTTGCAATAAGTGTTTTACCATTCGCAACATGTATAAGTTTTTTAAAAACCCACATTAGCTTTCTTGTACGCTATGAAATGCTGAAAATATGTTGTTTCCATGTGAGGTATTGGTCGACACCAAGGTACTTCACATTGTTGATGTTACTGATTTTATTGCATGTGCAATTATTCATAAGTGGTGATTGACACGTGTGAGCAATTATACTAAAACACCTATTTGGGAGCTTATTTTTCCGAATTGAAAATACAATACATTTAGTCTTGTTTATATTTAAAGTTAGCAAGTTAGATCTTAACCAATCTTGTACCTGGCGTATTCCTGCCTATGCAATAGCCCTTACACTTTCCCAAGATTTTGAATTAAAAATTAGGGCAGTGTCGTCGGCATATGTAAATATTTTACAGTTGTTGAGTTTAACGTTACATAGGTCGTTTATGTAGATTAAAAATAACGTAGGGCCGAGAACACTTCCTTGAGAAACACCGTAAGAAATTTTTAAAGAGTTATTAACACGGAGAGTTATTTACCTAGTTTTAGTTGTTGTTGACAGTTTATGAGATAATCAACGAGCAATTTATGGGGTAAGCCTCTGATACCGTATCAATCGAGTTTGTCTAGTAGATTAGGTATAGAAACGGTATCGCACGCTTCTACCAGATCCAGGAAAACCATAACACTATTTCCCGAGTCGATATGATTAGTTACTTCTTCAGTCAAGGCCAAAACTGCATCTTCTGTGGAAATACCATTTCTAAGCCCGAATCGGTTTTGAGATATTAACTTATTGTCACTAAGAAACTTTTTTTGTCTATTATTTATGAGTTTTTTCAGGATTTTTGATAATACTGTCAGTACTAAAATTGGTTTGTAGTTATCTACGTCAGCTTTACTTCCAGCCTTGTATATTGGTGTAACTAGAGCGTTTTTTAAAAAAAATGTAATCTATAAACTATGGTTGTCTCTTATATTGACCTTGTTCCTGTTCCTATCAAATTAAAACGTACACCAGTGACGTATGTATTTGCAGTATTTGCAATTGACATATTCTGAAAATACTCACATATCGTGTCACATATAAAGTATCCATATTGGGCCGGATCCTCTGTGTAGAATAGACCATCTGTCATCCTGCAGCTCTTTAGAGGCGAGCGAAGGCGAAACTAGTAATTAGCAACTAGACAACTTCTTGGAGTTGGGTTCCACCGCCTTACCCATTCCTGCCGCCATAATGACAATGTCATCTTCCGTTTCGGGGGGTAGGGTAGCCCGTACAATTAAACAATTGGTCTAACACCCTGGCTACAGAACAAGGACTGATTTACAACATTTATAGTGTCTATAGGCTGCAGTTATCTCTTTCTGAAAAATAATTATCAAATTGCGACGTGGTATATTATTACGTGATCCCAAAACTTTGGACCCCTTTTTACGAAAATTGCGCGGACGCAGGAGCATAAAATTTGGCACACTTATAGTTTATGTGTAAGAGAAGTACAGAACACTAATAGTTTTCAATAATAATGCTTATAAAGTACATTAAATCAATAAATAAAACATCACCCAGACTACCGTGCATTTTACATACACAAACAAATATATATATTGATGATAACGATAAAACATCACAGATGGCTCACCGTACAGTTTGGAAACAAAGTGGTTGGTTTTGAAAAATAAAGATGATAAATAACTATCAAGAAGATATTAAAATGTGTTACGGTCGACTTTCGACCAACGGCGACCGCTAGTGTAATGAAATAGTTGGAGTCAATTTTACAACGCTTAATTATTCACATCCTACACAAAACAAGTATCTAAAGTAATGTAATTAATTACAAATTGTTCTCTTAAAGCTAGAAAGAAGTCTGTGTTCATTCAACAAAACATAACTAAAAAGCTATCAAAGATTCATAAACTTTTCCCCAAGAAACGGAAGACTGTAGTGATTTCATATAAAATGGAAAGCTTTCAGACTGATATCATATTTATTATATCTTTGATATAGCAATCTGATGAAGCGTGTTCATAAACTTACTTTATATTAAAATAGGAAAAATTTTTATTAAAGACTAGCCTTCGTTCATTTGGTACTCGATATTGATATTTTGTACTGTTTCCGTTATTTTATTTTAGAGGTCAACAAACTAGATCATTCTACTACTAGTAAGAGACAGAGTGGCCTATATACAGCTAAGAAGTTAAGTTTCTGCACTGAGGCCGAGATGGAAGGTCTATATAAGGCAATGGACCTACCCGGGAAACTTGCTGCAAATCACTCTACCACAAGAACAAAATCTGTGTTACCCTGTGCTCGCCCCTTACAAAATGAGTGGAAGAATGTCAGATGGTTTTATCTAATCAACGGGTCTGGACCTACACGGGTAATCTTAAACTAGAAAAGTACTTATACAACTAAAGATGCTCGGGATTGGATACATGCCCGGTTTTGCAATAGGCTTGCCATTTGTCACATTGTGACACCCACATCCCCGACCAGTTAGGCAGAGGCACAACCAGGATACCCAAGATTAGCCGAAGATACTAGTCCCATTATGTGATAGGTAGGCCTATCGCCAACCGGGTACATATCCAATCGAGGTGACAAATTATTTTATTAGAAAATACACACTTCAGTTTTCTGTCACCTAATCCGGGAATTGAACCCGAGACCTCAAGAAGTCAAGTCCAACGCCAGAACGCTAGACGATATAGGTGATAATATGATATACAGACTGCCTCGTTGGTCGAGTGGCTAGCGTACACGCCTAACTACGACGACCAACCGCGAGGCTCGGGTTCGATTCCTGACGGGGGCAAGCATTTGTGTGATGAACATTTAAATGTCTCCGGGTCTGGATGTTTATTAAATTTATTCTGATATCTCATGCAGTCAAGTGCGGGCTCGAATCAACACAAATAAAATTGGATTTTTCCAATTTTCTAATAAAAAAAATGTTGGTCGGGAATGGAAATGTGCCCGGTTGGCGACAGGCTTGCCACCTATCACATTGTGGGACTTAGTGTCTTCGGCTAGTCGTGGGTGCCTTGGTTATACCTCTGCCTACCTCTTCGGGGATATGGGCGTGAAGATATTTTTTTTTCTGATATCTATTTAAGTATTTTCTATGTATTAGAATCGTTACACCCATAACACAAGCATATAATTTGCTTACTTTGGGGTTAGATTCAATTTGTGTAACTTGTCCTGTGATATTTATTTAAAGATGCATATTCAAACATCCTGGTAATATCAAGTCAATGTAATTTGTTCTACATATTTTGATTTACCGGTTACTTCGCGTCAAATGACTCAGCTCGTGGTATAAAAAAGCCGGATTCTGGCATCATATGGTCATAGGTACCTATTGTTATGACGCAGAGACTTTGTCATCTGTACTAGGAATTACTTTTTTCAAATTCATTTTAATTCATTTGATTTTTAACTTTTCAAAAACTAAGAGGTTATTTTTTTGAAGTTATACTTCTTTTGGCGCGTTAGGAAAAAATGATGAGGATAAATTTTTACGATGCGCGCGCACACCGTCACGAAAAACCGACATGATGAAGTTAGCTATGAAGTTAGCTATAGATAACATTTTAGTTTTTAAAAAGATTTTTATCTTATTACGTCGAAGAAGTATAACTTCTAACGCGTGTACATAAGTACACACAATTTTTTTATCCTATTTTTTATGGTCATTTCATCAAGCGTGGATGGGTTGAACAATTTTGCTAGCTAGCTAGATATTGCCAGGAAAAGGTTAATATGAAAAGAAAATCAATATTCATAGGTGGGATAGGACGTCTATCTGTCTGGTCATGTAGTGTTATCTTCTTTATATATTTCTTGTGTGTGTGTGTATGTCGCTGAACTCTACTACAGCGATTTTGAAGAAATTATTGTGTGTGTTTAAGGGGATTTCAACTAAACTTCACTTGTTATAGCCCTAATTAAGTTTTCGTAGTGAAACTGGTTGGCTAAAATATAATGGTAAAAAATATATTGTGGAAAGTACAAGTTTAGCTAATAAATAATTACTAGATTTGAAAATGGTTTAGAATTCAGATTTACAATTTGGTCCGATGAAAAATGTTTTTTTTATGGTTTTTATTTGTAAGTAGTCGTTGATTTTGAAACGCTTTACATTGGATCTGGCAGACTACGCTACTATCGGAGCAACTAATATTATGTAGTAGCTGTTAATGTCGAGCGATACCAAGTGTGCTAGGTCGGCTAGTACTAATTTAAAAAATAATCTAGATTATCTGTAACGGATGGAACAATTATGTCAATTACTTTTTGTTGTCTTAGTTATTGTTAAGAGAAAGTTCATATAAAAAAATCAACATCCATAGCTGTTAGGACTATAGCTAGTATTTAATAGAAATAGCTAACAAACAAAAGTCAAGAGTAAATCTATAACTTAAGGTATATTATTGAAATTGGCTTTGATGTACATGACATACAAGATGTAAAATAATTATTATCAATAAAAGTAAATTACACACTTTATAATTGTAACTTGATTTGTAATTTGGCATTAATAATGCAACTTGTCATCAAAAAGTAATGTTATAATTATTATTTTTTTCAAATTAATTGATTACACATAATATGAAGTGGAAGATGGGCACTGGTTTCTACAAAACAGTTTTAACTAGTGTAGTAGTCAGAGGCTAACCTAATGTACTGTAAAACTTTCTGAGATAATAAAAACAGGTTACCAAAAACGGTGGTCTTACAACTAAACCGTCAGTGGTCAGGGCGATAGAGTAAGGAACCTCCGTTTTTATTATTATTATTATCATTTATTTTCAATGCCTCTTATTTTCTACATATATACATTTAATATATAAAAAAAAAAATATTAAAAATATAAACATAAAAAACAGGTTACCAAAAACGGTGGTCTTACAACTAAACCGTCAGTGGTCAGGGCGACAGACTGAGGAACCTCCGTACAATGCGTGCCGTCCCCAAAACTGCTGCCTTCTGAATCCGGCCCTTAATCCAGGGTTGCAGAGCGAGTCTTTTTTATTATTATTAAATTATTATTATTATTAAAAAATACCGGCAATTCGCAAGTCATTAAGTTAGTTTAAACTTTAATTGTTGAATTCGTGGTATCTTCAGACGTTTGAAAACTAGACTACCTTGAACATTTTTAGTCCGGTTTGTTGTTTGTGATATTATTTCGACAATTATTAAATACTGACATGACTAACTGAGTGTCTCATTGATATATGTTTTTTTGCTATTGCTCTGTGATTTATAACTTTATGTATGAATTGTTTTCGGTAGCGATTACAATAAATTTATAGTCGTCATCGCCCCCGGCTTCATTTGTTTTAAAGATGTTAGAAATAAATATAAATTTTCAAACAAAATCGCGCAAACTGTTTTGTCTCGCCATTTGTGGTGAATACATACATTTGAAATGCCTTTACGAAATTCTGTTTCGAAATTTCGGAATGCAATTCGAAAGCAACGGATTTATACAATTCAATGGCTCTACCACACATAATCAAAATCTTTCGTTTCGGAATTTTTCCGCAAGCGGACTAGTGCGTTCGGGATCGCGTAATTAAAAAACCATTCCGAACGCAAACTCTTCCATAGATTTTATATGAGTCGCCACACACGTTCCAAAATTCTGAATGGAATGGCAGCATTATTATCGAATTAGCCATGTTTGGTCATATCTGGCGACATTTTATACTAAAATTACAAAATTAGTCACAATTTCATTTATTTAAAGATATATAGATAGAATAGTTAAGATTAGAAATTTATTATTTATTACAAATATTTAACGAAAAATATACTAGAGTAAATTGTTATGTTTAATTTATACCTATTAATAAATATATAGCTAATGATTTTTGTCATTTTTGGCGGGGTGATGGTGACTGGTGGGACTTTCTTTTTGGCTTTATTGTATGGAATCATTCCAAATATTCTTTTAGGAATGATTCCTTTGAAATGTGAAAAAACACATTTTTGAAGATAAATATTTCTTAAATTTATTAATTGGAAGTTCTATCGTATAATTGGGAAGTTTACTGTAAAACTGTAGGTATATATTAGCCCATAAAATAATGGCTTACTCTGTGGATACGAGACACATGCGCAGCAAGATTATTTTTATTCCTTGTATTGACACAGTGTATGTAACAATTTCTTTTAAATGAGCTTGAATTTCTGTGAACATACATTTAATTTTCAAAGATATACTGGGAACTCTTGGGCCTAGGTTATAAATTGCTTTTATATACAATTGCTAGATAAAATAAATAAAATAAATAATTAATAAAAAAATAAAATAAACATAGTACTTATTTCAGTAGAAAGAAGAATTCCATACGACATGATGCTGTGAAAATAACTAAAATAAACCATAGTGGCGGTTTCAAAATCAGTTAATTGTCTAATTTTCTTAACAGCATACGCAAACGCATTGTTATTCAGCCAACAAATTAAAGAGGCAAAGTCTTCATCCTTGTAGTATTTGTGTCAACATAATAGCGTATAATAAATTAGAACGAATTAAACTTGACGCATTTGTTTATCATTGGTGATATATATGTATAAACAAAATCTGTGTATAACATTACACAACACACATTATAATAATGTAAGCGTAGTAAAACTGCAAAAATTCGCCCTCAATTATTTCATTATCACGTCGTCATCAGGAAATCCGTCTGCTTGTTTGCCCTCCAATATCATAAAAAAAACTTCGTTATCACTCCACTATAGCCGTTCTTTACCTCGCAAGCAGTGAGGCTTTGGAATTATCTCCCCGTAGATATCAGGAGAGCTCTAAACATTATTATTTTCAAAAGTATGTCAAAACGTCACTTTCTACGTATACT
>NJDC01000369.1:37069-62183 GCA_002245475.1 Calephelis virginiensis
CAATTGGAGATCTCATTCCATTCGACGTTTTTTTATATCAAAAATGTACTATATCATCAGCTAAATATGGTACTCACTACTGCTACTATTTTTTAGTGTAATATATAGTTATAGGATTGTGTGTTTGTAACATTACAGTAATAACATTAAAGTAACCGCTTTAACATGCATATGGATTTATAAGCATTACAAATACTAAAACATTTTTTTCTGTTTGTTCCGGCTACTCTCTGCAACAGCTTAACCGATGTTGACGGAATTTTCACTGGCATTGAGCTTACGTAATATGGAGTAACTTAGGCTACTTTTATTTTAGATTTTTTCTATTAAATTCTACGCTGAGGAAGTCTGGGACATTTAAAATTAAATTAAAATAAAATTATCTTGCACAGTCAACATAAGTTCTTATCTGATCGTCTACTAATCTTATCTTCTATTCAATTAGCATATTTATAATTAAACCACAACAAAATCTTCAACAACTTCGAACTTAGAACAATTGGTTAGAGCATTCGTCGGCTTGAGACGAAAGGTTACAGGTTCAAATTCTGTCTGGGGCGAAATTTTTTCTTTCTTTAAAATTTATCCCAAGCACAGGGCAAGTGCTAAAATAAAAATACGTTGCGAGAAACGAAAGTTATGGCCATTCTAAAATGTGAATTTCATCTGTAATGATGAACTCATTTGGTGGGTACTCAGAATTGTGTTCTATAGGACATAACTACCCGCGTTAACAGGTTAGAAAGGAATTAAAAATTTCGCCACGGGACTTGAATCCTCAGTAGCTCAATTGGTTAGAGCATTCGTCGGCTTGAGACGAAAGGTTACAGGTTCAAATCCTGTCTGGGGCGAAATTTTTTCTTTCTTTAAAATTTTTAGAACATAAATGTTATATAATATTGGTTCTCTGTGAGAAGTCGCGTTTTTAACCGACTCAAAAAGTGGAGGTTCTTAATTCAACTGTATGTTTTTTTTCACTTTTTTGTGTATTTGTAACGCGATCACTTGGCCAATAGCCAACCAATTTTTATGGTTAATTTTTAGAAAGACAGGTCAAGATTTCGAGGTTGATGGTTGATTATTTTTTGGTCAGTAGTTGGTAGTATTCAAACATAAGTTTTGTGATCCGATTAGTGGTTAACCTGTGATCGCCTTTTAAGAGCTGCTTCGTAGAAAAGTAGATAGTCTATTCAACTCAGCGGATATGGATCATCGCGGCGAACTAACAACTAGGGCACAAGTTTAACTGCAGATACCAAGTTCCACAATGTGATAGATAGCAAACCTATCTCCAACGGGACACAAACTCAATCCCGGTAAACTTTGTACATATATATATAGCATAGCAAACTGAGATTCGAACCCGGACCTCATGAAGTCAAATTTAATACTGTATCACTACACCACAGAGGCGATAGATAAAAAATCGAATAAACTAAAGCAGTTTATTCGTAATCCCCAACAATTTGTGACCTTTCGAAACCCTCGCCCACCCGGTAGCTGTTTATAGATCGATAATGGCTGAATAAATAAACGTGAGACGCATTAACTAAACGTTTTTCGAACGGATTTGTACGATGGTTGAGGTAAGTTGGGGAATTTGGGAAAAATTATTTCCTAGTTAAGTTCTTAATGATACATAATGATTTGACCGCCTCGTTGGTCGAGTGGCTAGTACATGCCTAACTACACCAACCAATCGCAAGGCTCGGATTCGATTCTACACGGAGGCACGCATTTGTATGATGAAGATTTAAATGTCTACTGTTCCGGGTCTGGGTGGTTATTAAATTTATTCTGGTCCATTTAAATATTTGTATGTGTTAGAGTTGTTTACTAACACCCATAACACAAGTATATAATTTACTTACTTTGGGGTTAGATTTAATTTGTGTAACTTGTACAGCGATATACATTTATTTATTTTACAATTGTATTAGCTGTTGCCAGCGGCTTCACCCGCGTTTTCACAAGAACCCGTTGTGCGATCGGAATCAAAAGTAGCTTATAAGTTAATCCAGCTCACAATCTATCTGTGTTCCAAATTTCATACAAATCCTTCAGCTATTCGAGCGTAAAAGAGTAACAAACATCCATACATACATACTCACAAACTTTTGCATTTATATTAGTAGGATAGGGTAAGAAAGTAATTTACAATTAAATGTAAGAATGTATGTAGGTTAATATTTTTTATGGGATTAAAAGATGATATAAGGGATAAAAATATTTTTTGAATAGACGGCGATCAATCACGCGGCTCCACAGATTGTAAGAGCCAATCGCAGCTTATTCACACCATAGACGTAAGTAGGTCGTTTTCTCGTGGCCGTGGTTTTAGGCTAATTTTTTAAGTCTACCGTCTACCCCACCCTCTGGACGGAAAAATGACATTATCATTATGAAGACAAGAATGGCGGTGAAATCTTACTCGGGCTAGTTGCTGTGCAGCTCTACTCCACTGGTAGTATATTTGGTAATTACCGGTTTTGCCTTTGCATAGAGCTGCCTGGCAGGACGGTAGACTGTCTATTGTATATAGAGGACCCCGACTGATGCGGGGGAAATTGCGGTAACTAAGTATCTTACGTTCATATCGTTAAGCCAAGTCCCTTACGAGGTAGACAGAGAGTATCGAGTACCAAACCTCACGATCCTAACAAACCTGCCTGGATTCCTTGACATTCATTGCCCTTTTCATACAAACACGCCCGTTTTAGAGAATCTTAACACCACCCTCGGATAAGCATATTGACGCTTGTAACTTCAAAAAGGTAGCCAGAAGTGGTAGCTTTGTTTGATATCACCCAATATTAGTCGACACTGCTTAGTGCCACACTGTCAAAGGTCGCAAGTAAATCATTACTATCCAAACCTAAGGAACGTTGTTTTTAGTAGAAAACTAAAAATAAAACACATTTTTAGCACGATATTATTGGAATACGGTATTATTATCTAAAGTAAAAAAAGGGATTTACTTATTGCTAAAAAATGCTCTCATCTAAATTAAACAATATCTATTTCAATATCAATAAAAATTGTAATCATGGTATGGTTTTTCCAAATTTCTAATAAAAAAAATCCAATCATGTGTGCTTTGTTTGGCGACAGGCTTGTTACCTGTCTCACTTTGGGACTTAATGTCTTCGGCTAATCGTGGGTGCCCTGTTTGTGTCTCTGCCTACCACTTCGGGGATGTGGGCGTAGAGATACTCTTCCTTAACCTCAAATGACCTCCATAATATCAAAATGGATCCTAATGGATAAAGTTAGAGAAGTAAAAACATATGAACAGTATATCTCTCATTGGTCCTTAATAAATAACCAAAATTACTGAACCCCCGCAGTGTCGCTATCCCAAGTAACACATAAAACAATGCTTTGTTACAAACGAAACAGCCCAATAAATTATATATAGATATATTACTTTCTATTACTATAAACTATCTGTAATAAGAACCTTATCTAAAATTACCGAGGCCACCCAAATGCTTTATAGTTATTACTGTTTTTAAAACATTACATTAAAACCATTGTTTAAAAAATCAGGCACATCGTTTGGAATTAGTGAATTGTTATTCTTTTTAAACCTTTAAAAGTAGAGGAGGAGGTTCTATGTGTGTGTGCGTGCGTGCGTGCGTGTGCGTGTGCGTGTGCGTGAGCGTGTGCGTGTGCGTGTGCGTGTGCCTGTGCATGTGCGTGTTTTGTATTTTTTCAATTTTATCTTAACCTTAACCTTCTTTACCGTCGTCATATTCATTTATATTGGCTATTCAGACTTACTCAAAGTATGCTTCCACCACATATCTCGATTTGAGAAAAAATAAACAAATCATACCTGGCTTATCCAAATCACTGAGGAAGTCGTCTGTGTCCGTGTAGGCCGCGACCCGGCTGAGGGCCCCGAGCACAGCCAGCCAGGCCCACACGCTAGGCCTGGGCTCCAATCGCGGCCCTACCATGGCCTCAAAACATTACGACACTAACACTGCACTGTCACAACCTTGCCACATTTCATGTAGTTTGGACGGAGATGGACCTGAAACAAAAATGTTGCTATAATTACTTTATCCTGTAGTGGATATCATCTTATACGAGAACGGTGGACGGCTTATATAATCTGTCAAATTTATTTCACCCGTGTTGGTCCGGGCTCCTTTGCAGAATAGACCATTTGCCTACCTGCCAGGCAGCTCGTAAAAGGCGAGCAGAGGCTTACCGTCACTAACACTGTGACATCCTTATAGAAGGTAGAGTTTCACAGCAACTCACCCGAATTGGTACCACCGCCTTTCTTATTCCTGCCGCCATAGCGTCAGTGCTAGCCGTTGACGTGTTGTTAGAGTTACATTATAAAAGATTATTTACAACACAGCAAAAAGCACTTTATATAGGATAAAGTTTTATATTATTGGATGTTTGAATCCCGATGCCATTCGAATCTTTAAATAACTTTTGATTCTTTGTAAGACTCTTCTATTGAATTTTTCCTGGATGTATGAATGAAGGTTTCCAAAGTGGCCTGTGAGTAAATAATCTTATTATCTAAATAGAATTATCTAAACAATGAGAACGAAGAATTGATTATCTGTAATAATCTATATAAATATAAATGAATTTACGTTTATCGTGGTAATCATCACGCCTAAATGGCAATCAATATTGATAATTTTTTTTGTTGTATTAGTTACTGTCAGGTTCTTACGTTTTTTATGTTCCCTAACCTCTGGACCACGACATGGCACTATCATTATGGTAACAAGAACAGGAAAAGCGGTGTTACTAACGTGAGCAAGTTGCTGCACACCAACCTGTAACCTGTGCTTACTTTTACGAGTTACCGGAAAGGCAGTCGTTTTCTAGGTCTATTCAACACAAAAAACTCGGACTAATACAGAAAATATGTACCATAACACAAAACTTTTATCTACTTTAAGAGTTTTCCACCGTGACTTGATCCAGCAGATTTAAAGAGAAGAGTTATTAAAATTTATAGAAACATGCGTCGCATTGGCAATATTTTCTCCGTTGCAGATGCCAGTCAACCCGCAGAGATTAAGACTATCAGGCATTCTATGAATGCTTGTATTTTGCAATTGAGTTCTTCATCCATCTTTCTAAAAAACTGTTTTGAACGCATCAAACTATTAGCTTTTACTATCAAAAGCCGTCATTCTACACGACCCATTTTGAGGTAAGCATCGCAAATAAAATCCCTTTCTGCGACATTCCTTTTGGTTAGAATCTGTTAAGCCAATATGTACATAGAATAAAGGTTATACTCCCTGAGGGAACCTTTTTGCACTATCCCTAAGAATAAATGTGACCTCCCCCGTGATGGACAGACGGGGATGACAAGGGTTCAACCTCATTGGCCGGGACGTGACTGGGGTACCGACTGGGCAGAAATAGATTAATTCTAAAATACGTGATAGACTGGAACATCAATAAGGATTTGGGAAAGTAATTGTAATTGAGATGCTGATTCCGTTGGCTTGGAATTTAGTGTTTTATCCTGATATGCCAAATGGCAAAAGTCAGGAGTTTTTGGTGAGCACTGGAACAGCCTAATGGTGTACTCGATAATAACAGCAAAGCTCTTACCACGAGTTTACTATACTCGCTAGCGTCTACGCAAATTAGGTATTATATAAAAAATTTGAACGTCGAAACGAAACGAAGAACACTAAATTTTCAAAACCAATAGCGCTAAAGATTTCGATACATCAATTACTCAACGTAATCAATACCAACTCATGGTAAAGGCTCTCAATGCGATACGCCAAAACTTTACGTATATGTATAGGAGGCACGTATTCGAAAAACAGGCTTGTTTTCCTTTGAATGTACTATAAAATATATTCAGATATTGCAAGTGGTCATTAAAGCTTTTTGAAAAATTTTGTTGTTCTTTACCATTATTGACATAAGATTTATATAAGTATATTTTTGTTTTTATATTTTATATTAAAGTTGAGTGCCAATTTCAGGTTTTTTTAATATCTAAATTAAAGTTCCTGTAAATTACTATCAAAACTATGAATATTAAACTTCTCCTAAAGATAACTACCTCAATAAAGATAATTAGATAAATTGGTCAATCCGTTATCACGTGATGCGATGAGAACGCGAAGTGGGGATTCATTACATAATTAATAAAGATTGAAAAATTACTTTCCCAGTTACAATTTTTACTATGTGATTATTATTAATTATAAAAAGTATCTTTACGCCCATATCCTAAAAGAGGTAGGCAAAGGTGCAATGTACCGTAGTACGTACGTAGAGAGTAACTTGGAATATCACATAGGATAATTATTATCCCAAAAAAAAATTCCGTCAGATCATTAATCGCGCGGGCAACATCACTTGCAACAGCTAGTGAAGTATAAATCTAAAACCACCTCCCAGATCATTCAATTTTATACCATATCAGAATCGCGACATGCTTTCCCTACAAAAAAGACGGGTTGCACTACGGGAGTGCCGGCAGAAGTAAAACTTGAATATTAATATTGTGCATATTTGATATTTTGGAATTGCTTAATGCGAATTTCTTTAATTATCACTATCATTTATGCACAAATATTATTTTCATATCAATAACCTGCGTTTGACTTTAAAAAAAATTCGCTAAAGTAAGACCACATGACGGCTAGGCTCATAATATTTTCTGTACAATGAACATTGCTCGTCTACACATAAAGCTTATTTTCAAGATGGAACAAATACAGCAATGGCTGTTGATATTACGTACGTATCTGCTATCTGCGAGAATGTATGGTAGATATATTATCCATTTCGCATTCTATACTCTTCGGAAATTTCTAGGCAATACAAAAACAGCAATGAATCTACGTTTTATTTTAGATCTCATGCCGTCTTATTCGCGCATGCGCAGTGCGCCGTCTTACGTTCTGACGATCTGACGCGAGTTTAGAAGTTTTTGCACATTACAAAAAAAGTGCGCAATGCCGCTGAAGAAGTTTTCACTTCAAAAAGCATCAAAATTTGTCCGTTGTTAGCCGAATAATCGCTTAAACATAAACACATACGAATAAATTCATAACCTCTTTTAGAATTGGTTAGCTAGACTTAACTTACTCATTTTGTGCAATAAATAAATGAAATAACCGTATTTAAGTTTTAACCCTGATGATATTAAAAGGAGTGGTGAATTATAAATCAGTCGTAAAACAGTACAAGTGTTTCAGTTAAAATACCACTAAGAATGTTTAATGCTTGAGAAAATTGAAAAGGGCAAGACCGAACGGTGTACGGCAATAACGGTATAATGCGATTGGGGCAAAAACTTCATTCGGATTCCAGTATTGAATCGCAAATTCCCACGGCGTTTCCTTTGACTAAGGGCGGGGCACACGCGAAGCGATGCTTTAAAAACTATTAATCAACATATTCATAAATTATGTGGTTTACTTTATGAACACGATTATATCAAACTAGCATCTAGGGCAACATTTGCGGATTTTCCCGTTTAGTTGTGTAACTCACTCTCAGAAATCTAGAGATGAAAATTTCCTTCTCCAAAGTATACCCAGCCTATTTCTTCGCTAAACTATATTTTAATAAGTTAAACTGGTGAGGTGAAATGAAACATACATAGTAACAATAACTCACAAAATACTGGACGGTGATATAAAAATCACGAAAAACGCAGTATGAAATTCAGCGATAGCATACAGTGGTGTTTTCTGGAGTGTAACAGACAAATTTGAGCGCGAAATTTCTGATTCAATTTACTTAAATGTCGAATTAGAAAATGCGCTTAAAGAAAGGCAAAGTTTCGCAATATTCCTCATAAATTGCATCTACATATTAAAGTTATTTGGCTCTTACGAGAATTTTTTCAAAAATTGTTAAAAAAAAAGCAGTTGTCTGTAAAGTCGGTTTACTGATGATGATGACTTGAATGTAACAACGTCATAAGAACGAAGGCAGATTGTGCCTCTTTGTCGTTCGTTTCGCGCTCTCATTTGCACTTCAAGACTTAAATGGAACGCCTCAGAGCGAGGTGGCGCCGCATGGTAACGCCGCATGAGCTATGTTTTTGGTGCGTGCGTCGAATTAAAAGACGTTGTCACGTGAAAAAATAGCCAATGTCACTCTTCAGCATCTCCAGATATTAAAATTATACCATACCATTAACCCGTTGCCACGGATAACAACAAAAACTCTTTTTCATTTATGTCGTTATGAAATTATAGTCGATATAAGTGAGAAATTATAGTTAAGGCCCCATACTTAGTCAGCCAGAAGAACCGATCAGCGCACTCCCCCATTCCATGATTACTATGAAATATTGCGCTCTAAAGTAAATGTCTTAAGCGCCAAATCTCTATTTTTGACACTATAAAAGTAATTTGAAAAAAAAAAACATAAAAACTGAAACAGTTCTCTTTTCGGTATAATACTTATCTATGATTATGTTAAATCTGGTGTCGATATTTTCATAATTGAAATAGACAGTTGGGTTTTGCTTTCAAAAAAGGGTCAACTTTTTGATTTTTTTCTATCGAGCAAAGTGAAATGAATCGTGTTTTGGAAACACTAGTCTTATAAAGCATATTAATGTTAATCTTGTGTATTTTGTCACCAAGATCCATAATTGCTTCGTATGAAAATAAACAGTATAATACTGACGTATTTTAACATACATGGCCCCATAACATTAAACCGCATAAAGAGATTATATCATGAAGATTAAATATAAGATTAGTAAGTAATTCAAACTCTTTTATGCTAAGTACCATTTTACATTTTAATCGCATTCGAGAATACAAGACGGTAGAGAGCTTAAATGATAGCTAAAATGACTCGTCTCACTACTTGATATTTTTTATAAAAGTCTTGCGGCTCGCCCCGGCTTCGCATGGTTATAAAATATACATACAAACCTACCTCTTCAATAACTTTATCTATTAAAATAGCCGCATCAAAATCGGTTGCATAGTTTTAAAGATTTAAGCATACAAAAGGACATAGGAACAGAGGAAGCGACTATGTTTTATACTATTTAGTGATAAACCTTCCTCTTCAATCACTTTATCTATTAAAAAACTATTTAGTGATGATCTAAATAAAATTATTTAATTTGCAATTTTCCGCAAAAAAAAAATTAAATTGCAAATTAAATAATTTTATTTAGATTTAAATATGGATTTCCGCAAAGTAACGCCTTCTTCTATTAATATTTAGTGATGTGTTAGTGCAAATATTTATAACGACATCTGCCATTGTGTGTAATTTTTTTCAAAAATCGTAATTTGGCTGCGTACAGATCCATATTTTTTACTTAATTACAATTACTCTACCTACGAATATTACGTTTTGCGTATTGTAAGTTCTACAATACAAAATATGATAAGAATGGGCACTGGCATAGCTTGTCATATAAAAAAAAATATTTATTACTGGTGCACATGCTTTAAGCAACGATCAGACGAACATATTCATCGGATGTTCGTTTGGATAAATTACGTGATTTTTATACTATCAAAAATTAAACGGTTAATGAAATTTGAAACCTCATAAAAATTGACAAACGGAAATATTCATAATGTCATAATTTGTGAGTAGCCTGTAGTTATTTAAAGTACGGAATAAGTAATGTATTGTATTTATAGGTTTTTTTATGATATTGGAAGGCAAACAAGCAGACCGATTTCCTGATGGTAAGAAATTCATGCAGCCTGGAGACAGTAAAGGTGGTAGTTGCATTGCCAACCTGAGGTCGACATGTTAGGCCTCGAGCAAAAGCAAGTTTACCGGCTACCTTACCCTCTGAACCGGAACACGTAATGACGTTATGGCGGCAGGAAGAGGTCGGATGGTGGTACCAATCCGGTTGATTCGCTGCGAAACTCTACCACCTAGTCAGATGTCACGGTGTTAGTGACGGTAAGCCTATGCTCGCCTTTTACGAGCTGCCTGGCAGGAAGACAGATGGTCTATTCTGCAAAGAAGCCCGGACCAACATGGGGCAAATGGAACAACACGGGGGAATTTATACTACCTTACGCCGATGATTTGTTAGTTTATAAATATTGTTGGTTACTCTATGTGTGTGCCAAATTTCATAAAAATCGGTTCAGCAGTTTTTGCATGAAGGAGAAATAAACAAAAAACAAACAAACAGACAAACTTTTGCATCTATAATACTAATAGGACGACGTAGTGTAGATTTGACTTTGAATTAAGCCGAAATATTTTGAACATACTGTTCAATAAACCGACAGCAAAAATACAAAAAAATCTAGTTTTTTCACGCCCATACTCCCGAAGCGTTAGGCAGATATACAACCAAGCACTAACGATTAGCGGAAAATACTAAGTCCAAAATGTGATAGGCAAGCCTACCGCCAACCGGGCGCATATACAATCCCTGGCAACGTTATTTATATTAGAAAATTGAAAATGTATATTTTCTAATTTTTTTGTTGTCTAACCCGGGGATCGAACCCAGGACCTCAAGAAATCAAGTCCAATGCCGGACCGTTAGACCGCAGAGGTATCGACCTATAAGGTGTAAATGAACTGATACCATCTTTAGAGTTGATGAATTGAGTGTTCTTTTTATCATCAAGTTTGTTTTTTTTGCTTCACAGCTAAATTTCTTCACGTCCACATCCCTGAAGAGGTAGGCAGGGATATAATCAGGATACTAATGAGTAGCCGAAGGCATTACTTAGGTCCAAATTGTGAGTGGAAAACCTATAGCGAAACCGAGCACTTATCTGATTTCGGGCATATTTTTATTAAAAAAAATATGTTGAATTTTTTAACATGGGAATCGCATCCTAGACCTTATGTAGTGAACGATAACATCGGACTGCTAGGCAATTACAGCACTTCAAAAATACCTAATTATTCCAGTTCGTAACAAATTGAAAGCCTTTATTTTCCTCTTTTCTAAGTAAAGGTTTATCGAAAACCCCGTAAATCTGTTAAAAGGAGAAAAACATCTTTTGTTTTAAGAACCGAACATTAAATCTGGAATCCATCTTAGAAGTTGTTAATTCCAAAGAGAGAGGGGATTACTAAAGAGAATCTTATAGTTAATCCCTCAGATTATTTTTAGGGAAAATTATAAGGTATGGTTATAAATTGCAATTTTAAGACTGTTTAGTATATTACAGAAATTATTGGTCTATTGTAGGAATGCGATGATTCTATCGCCAATCACTGGTACCTTATCCGTATTGGTCTGTGTAGAACAGACTTTCATTTGAGTCTTTGCCTTGCAGCTCCTAAAAGGCGACTCCTAGGTTAAAACATATTTCCACCATCAAGACCTTTGGTGGTATAGTGATGTACGATTTCTTACTCGGGTAGGGAACCAGCGCTTGACCGCTTGTAAAGAAGATCCTCAAATCATCTGTATGTTTGACTAGCAGTGCCCGCAATTTCATCCGCGTAAAATTTACCAAATAAACCTAAACTTAAAGTAATCTGAGTTACTTCTTTTTACCTCAGCTCGTGCTAGTGAAACTCTTGGCAACACCAGTTCAGATAAGACACTTACTTTTTATTTTCGAAATAAGTCGAAAAAATCAGATTGATAGACAGACAGAAAGACAGACCTAAAAATAAAAATTAAATCTATTATATATGTACCTTTTACACATTCAAATGCATCTAGTAAAAAAGCTGTTATTTTAGATGATTATTTTTGAAAGAACAACAAGATCACTGGAGCGCCGAGTGCTACTCGGCTTACTTGCCCGGGTAGGGATCCACTACCTAGATATTGTCAATGTGCCCATGTTCGGAGGCTACCCTATGATAGCTGGTAGACTTACCAGTATCAAGATAGAGAAACGACAATAGCATCTATGGTATCTGCGAGCCACTGTTGTCTGTTACCATCAGGAGAGCTGTGTGCATGCTAAAAAAAGGAAAGACATAAATGAGAGATGATTCCATATAATCTAACCAATGATTTTTGAGTTATATCTAACAGTGCATATTTTTTGTTTACTTAGATGACGCCATGATGAAATTGGAGTCGATTTTTTTGCAGCTTTACTGCCCTTAGTTAGATTTTTGCTGTCCTTATATATATAAAGAAATAGTTAAAAATAGAGAAAAAAGCTGATAAGAGATCCAACTTAAAACGTATTGGGTTTTTACCTCATATTAATTTTAACATAGATAGGTAATATATATAGATTAGACTTTGAATAAAACGTAGGATACTTTCCCTATACTGCAACTGCCGCGGAAGAGCAAAATAAGTTGAAAACGTGACCGAAGGCGAAGATGACAGCTAGCTAATAATAATTAATGTAGTTATGAACTTTGAACGTTTTCTCATTTTAATAAATTTGTAAATCTTATAATGTAATGAACTGGTAGATTCTTTGATTAGTGAAACCGGTAGGCCATAAATTGTAATGACATAGAAAGTTAAATATAATAAAGTACATCGTGAAAGTGTATGCGTGTCTTCTATAAATCATAATAACGCTAAAATTAAAAATATTTAATAATCCATAACAAAATCTTCGTTTGACGTGCACCTTTCAAAAAATCGCAATGAAATCGATCAATTACACAACACGTACCCACAAATACTTAAACACGCACACAAGCGCACATGCTCACAAGTGCACATGCACACAAACAATCACAAAACTTTGTGTCTTGATCATATATATGTATAGTTATTTAGAAAAGTATAGATTATCTTAATTGAACTTGAAATACCACACCAAGTAACGAAGACTATGCCTATGTTCGGTCTAAAATACGGCATCCAAGGGGTAAATTTTTGAGAAATAAGACAAGTTCTAGTATGGGAAAGGGAGATAACCTATTCGCTATGCAGAGTAAAGCCAGTGAGAGGAGCCAGAGTGAGGTTCTTAATGAGATGCAGAAAAAATGGCATGAACTTGCATGAAGCATGCCATTTTTTTCTCTTTATATATCGCTTGTGATGATTTCTTGACGTATTTTTAATTTATCCGGATAGTTGAGGCTTAATACAATTTTAACCTGATTGCAATTGTAAAGCTTCGTCATCTTCGCTATAGATGAGCACTGGTGCAGTTTTTGTGCCATTGACAATATGTGGTAGCAAATCTGAGAGGATTTGGTAGAGTTGACAGAGAAGATGGCGGAGATGACAAAGAGAGGATGGCGGAGGTGACAGAGACAGGATAGCAGCATGGATGGGAAGAACCTGTGTGTTGTTACAATGGTTTACTTATGGTCTTTTCATGGGTTTACAGTTGCAGATTTCATGGTCTATCAAATAAATAAATACTTCAGTTGCACTCTTAGTTTATGATTAGAGATTTTAACACCAGTTTAGACTAGATGTATAAATAATGCGTAAGAAAAATGTTGCTAACTTTTAAACATATAGCAAATATATACGAGTCATGAGAAGCAAAATATCTGTAAAAAATTACATTTACACTACGGATATTTCGAACTTTAATGGGTTACGTTTTACGCAATTTGGTCATACGTGATTTACGTAATGCTTAAAGGATACAGAAGAATTATTGAGAACCTCCTCTTTTTTAAAGTTAGCCAAAAGTTGAAAAAAATAAATCGTAAAAAAATTGATATCATATAATATATACATTTTTTATGATTTATTTTTTTTAAATTAAAATTTAATTATATTATATTATGTTATATTACACATATTGTAAGTTTTTTATGATTTTTATTTCCAAATTTTGGCCAACTTTAAAAAAGAGGAGGTTGTCAATAATTCTTCTATATGCTTTAAGCATTGCATATGACCCAATTGCGTAAAACATAACCCATTAAGGTTCGAAATATCCGTAGTGTAAATGTAAATTTGTAAAGACACTGTTGCTTCTCATAATTCTATATATTATATAGAAGTTAGTAAACAGAAAGTATTTAGTTACTTACTAGATGATAAAACTGTGTTAAGTATTAGCACGAAATGCCTTAATTTCACATACTTCCGGCATTTCAACACCGTCTGAACGTCATCCGACTGTCATTATTTACTGCCACCTAAGAAATGCTATTTAAAGCCAAATCTTGGTTTAAAGCTCTATTTGAAAGCTTCATTATTCAATGTTTTACCAACGTCTAAATGCCAGAATCATTTTCAGCGCTATCAAACAAAGAAAATGGTTTGCTATTCACGTTCATACATAATTTATACGGTATTATAGAACACGATATTATTTCACGATCCCAGGAGCGGTTTTCTCAAGTATATTTAATTTCCCAGTGGTTTGGATGTCAAATGCAAAAAATGGAAAGCACAAGCAAAAAGAGTAAATAGATATAAGTAAATATACTTATTGTAAACTTTATTTGGATGATTGAAAATACAAATGTTGCTCAAAGCTTTTATTTATTTCTCTAGTAACTTCTTCTTTCTTTAGGTTTTGGCAATCTCGTTAGTATTTTGCCATTAGTCAAGTAGAAATTTGTATCAAATTTTTATATTTGTTTTATATCAATTATAATTAGTCATCAGTCATAAGTCGTCAGTAAGTCGTGTCAGGCTCTTGGGTAAAGCGGTGGCCATTTTACACAAGCTCATGTAATGAGATTTGGCGACAATGAGGAAATATACGATACGCTAATTTCTTCGTGATTATTTCATTTGTGCACTTTTACTGAACCAAATAGTACAAAATGCCACAAAAATTGACTAATTTCACTCAATATTAACACTAAATTCAATAATTATGAAAAAACTTCGACCATCTTTTCTCTCGATGGCGCCAAAACTCCTTTAGTAACTTATTCATTAGTTAAAATGACATAATTATAAATTGAAACAAATGTGGTTGTATATTCAAAGCAATTTTTTTGTACATTAACTTTGTAATTTTTGAACATTTTTTTTTAAATTTAAATTAGCGTATTTTGAGATACCACTTCATTTATTTTTAGTTTTATAGCTAAATACCAACCAAACATTACGATTTTAGCTTTATGAGTAAACAAATTTACATATAGAACAAACTTGAACATGACCAGCATTAGCAAAATTTAAGTACCTATTCTTTAAAGTTCTGAACCAACATAACAAAAAACTTATAAGCAGTCACCTGAGAAGAAGTTATCAACCACTGACAGTAGTTCGTAGACTGTATATGGAATCAATCATAGCCACATCAAACTACAAAAAAAATCTTTTTTTGAAATATCTCCTTTTGAATATAAAAACTGTTTTAAAAAAAAATAAGTACTACAAAATAAAAGCACTGCCAAATTTATGAAAATGCTAATTAAAGACTAAACTATTTCAGATGTCATTCCGCATTTTTCTAGAGCCTCCTGGAATACGCTTTTTATACTAGTATTTCGCTTTACATGAGCAATATTTCAATTACACTTCTGTACTGCTTTTCGTTGGCAAAAAGCCAGTGCTTCTGAATACATTTATTTTTCCATTCGTATTTAGATTACAATCAATTCAGTTTTTAAATACGCCCTATTTAGTAAACACTGAGTCAGTTAACGATAATATTTTCAAATAAGACATGATTGAATCAACAAATATAATTGGGCGTGTATTTATTTTTTTCCCTTTTATAGATGTATAATGATATCGTGTTTGGTTATATAACGTTATTGAAATGTAAACAGTAAATCCATTGAAAATAGACCGGGAAGCCATCATGAGTAAACCTACCCCGTCGAATATCAGTCTCACACGACTACTTTTTTTAAATCTTTATTTAGAATTTTTTTCACACAGTAAAAATGGCAATTTTATAAACTCTTATTCTAATATCTTTAACCTCAATATATTAACTAATCATTTATTGTAGATAGAAATGTATAGTTATTTAGCTGCGCTCGATCAGGAATCAGCTTAAACACTATTAAACATACCACTTGCCTCTTCATTATTTTTATTATAAAAAGCCAAAAAAAATGTTCTCTTTTGACGCACTCCGCCAAAATATGTTGCACGTCTTTTTTTTTATCATATAATTCACGATTCGGTGACAATTTCTTTCCTTTCAAAAAAGCAAACCTATTCAGAGGAATGTGTCCGGACCGCAACCTATGTGCTTTTGTAATCTCTTGCCCGCTTAAACTACAGGAGGAAAACCAAGGAATGTGAGGTGGTTCGGCTTGTATCTTTTTTTTTCTCAAGATACCTTTTGAAGTGAAAACTTCTTTAGCGGCATTTTTTTGAAATGCTTAAAAACTTCTAAACTCGCGTCAGGACACGTGACCTGATTGAAAATTCGTAAGACGGCGCAGGGCGCTTGGGCGAATGTTCGTGTTGTCATGTTTGTGTACGATAGCGCAATAACTGAATATTGTATTCTACCACTTCTACCAGATGAATGATAGTACTTTCATTCTGATAATTAATGCAATTCGTGCAAAACAATACCCTAACCATTCCCAAATTTCAAAAATGCACAACGTTAATATACAAGTTTTCACTTCTGTTGGCACTCCCGGACTGCAACCCGTCGTTTTTTGTTTTTGATTTTTCATTGAAGTATTCTTTCCACATTCCTTGGCATTCCTTCCTGCAAACTTCGAGGCTTTCAGAGTAATGCGGAAGTACATTAACTGGGGTGCCAAAATGAGTGAAATAGCCAGTTAACTTACACGAGTACTTGAATCCATCATTAAAATTTGAGTTAAAAAAATGTCTCAAAACAATCTTGCCAGTTTTTTGCAGCCATCAAATAATTAGATTTTCGATATGAGTCGCTAAATCCGTCCATTCGTACTAATTAAGAAAGTTTATTTTAATGTGATAAGGCAGCAAACAGCACACGCCTCTTCTACTCTACAGACGGCTATGATGTCATAAAAGCTTTTTATACTTGTTTATCGTCTACCGTGACATCTGAATAGGTGGTAAAGTTTCACAGCGATTAACCCGGATTGGTATTACTGCCTTACCTATTCCTGCATTAACTTCATGACGTGTTCCGGTTCGGAGGGTAGGGTAGCCGGTAAACTTAGTTTTGCTCGGGGCCTACCATCCCGGCCTTAGGTTGGTAACACACCATTGCCATCTTTGGTGTCTCTAGGCGGCATGAATTTCTTACCATCAGGAAATCCGTCCGCTTGTTTGCCAACAGAACATGACATTGCCATTTTGGGACAGGAATAGGTAAGGCGGAGGATCTCTACTCCGGCAAGATTTTGAACAGCACTTTACCATCGGTGGTCTAGCAATTTTCACCCCTTATAAATAATATTCACCTTACTTGCTGCCAGGTAGAGAGACCGATATTTGATTTTGTTCAAGGGATCCGAACTAGCACGCGTATAAAATATGATTGTTTGTCGGACGGGCGACGGATCGACATTATAGGCTATTTTTGTATATGGAGACAAACTAAGCAATGATACAGAGTTCTTTTTATCCCGCCCTAGGGCGAGTTAAACAACTTTTACTCATGGGTGTAGCTGAGTAAAATATTAAGTTGCAAGTAAAAGTAGCGAATCAAAAAACAGTTGACCTAATTTTTCTGTCATTGCGTATATGTTACTGTAACTGTATCGCTTAACTTTATGAGGTAGTTTAATCGATGACGCGCTTCCAATCTATAATTAGTGATCCATATATTTTTATTGTACATTGTATTTTATATATATTTGAAAGCAAATCAACAAAAAGATTTCGTTATTATAATATATAAATTTTAATATATACCTGTCGAAAACTATCTATGGTAGCTAGGATATTAAGTTTTTAAGACAACTAAGCTTACGGTCCACCTAAAAACCAAGGCTATTTAAACACTATAATTTGTAAGTATAGTTGACGTAGCGTCAAGAATAGGTTAGTAGGTGGTAACACAATGGGATAGTCGCTGCAGAAGTTTACCAGCTATTCATATTTATTGTAATACCTAGTAATAATATCATAGATACATATTATCTAGTAAAATGTAAGTAAGTATTATCACGCCCATATCCTTGAAGAAGGTGACAGAGGCACACCCAGGGTACCCGCGACCAGCCGAAGATACTAAGTCCCCTAATGTGATAGGTGGCAAGCCTATCGTCAACCGGGCACTTATCAAATCTCGGGCGGCGTTATTTGAACATAAAATTGAAAACGCTCATTTTCAATTTTTTTTGTTACCCGACACAGGGATTGAACCCGGGACCTCAAGAAGTCAATAGTTGTTATCAGTAATAGTTAATATCAGTAATAGTTAGTATCAGTAATAGTTAGTATCAGTAATAGTTAGTATCAGTAATAGTTAGTATCAGTAATAGTAAGTAGGTATCAGTAATATTTGTAGTACATGATTTAAGAGCAGTAAAACTAAAAGAAACCGACTTCGGTTTCAATCAGTAAGCCATCTACGTAAACAGGTATTTAATATGTTCCTCAATTTTCCTGATTTCCCGATATTCCATTATCAGATCCAGACTTGGTAGCAATGAGACCACTTCAGAAAAGGGCGTACCTTTCAAATAGAAAAAAATGAAATTGGTTCAACGTCACGGAAAAATCGATTAAAATGCCTACTCCTATAATATAACCTCCTCCTTTTTCACAAATCAGTTAGAAGGTCAGAACTAAATATTTGAAGCTGCTCAAATATGAAAAAGATTCCTTACGTTTTCACCTCTTTTTAAAAGTGAATCATCTACATAACTAAAGACGTACAAACAGGGCATAGACGAGTAGTAGCAGATAATTGAAATGAAATTCATTTCCGGAGCATGTGTGTGAAAAAGTTATTAGAAATATACATAAGTATGTATGTAGGTACATACCAACATATTCTACCATATTCTGGTGTGCAAAAATTAAATTATTCAAAGAATTTAATTAAATATTTAATTTGACCGCCTCGTTCGATCGTACACCGATCAACCGCGAAGCTCGGGTTCAATTCCCGACGGGGGCAGGCATTTGTGTGAATTTCCGGGTCTGGGTGTTTATTAAATTTATTCTGGTATCTATTTAAGTATTTCTATGTATTAATATCGTCGACTAACACCCATAACACAAGCATATAATTTGCTTACTTTGGGGTGATATTCAATTTGTGTAACTTGTCCAGTAAAATTTATTTATTTATTTATTTTAACATTTAAATCACAGCACTTATTTATATTTCTAATAAATATTTTACTTATATGTTTAAAAAGCTTCACAATTTATTGCATATAATTTAAAGATAGATTAAATTTAATCCTATCTACTGTACACTACCACATTAGCCCCACTATGTTATGATAAACCTATCGCCAACCAAGCAGTTATCCACGGCAACGCTTTATCACTACATAGTATAAAACGAAGTCGCTTCTTCTGTCCCTATGTCCCTTTGTATGCTTAAATATTAAAAACTACGCAATGGATTTTGATGCGATTTTTTTTTAATACATAAAGTGATTAAACAGGAAGGTTTATATGTATATTTCATAACTGTGCGATATGTCATATCCATAGGATAGGATCATAGCCAGGGAGGCCGTTAGTTTACGTTACTAAATCATTTTAAACAAAAAATAAACAAGAATGTGAAACTTCCCTACAGACAGGATTTGAACCGATACGTTTTCGTCTCCAATGCTCCAAGTATTCTAGTTACCGAAGACTCAGATCCAGTAGTGAAATTTCAATTCCTTTCTTTTACCGATTAAGTCGATTCTCTTGGTTCCTTATAATGCTAAAAGAACACTCAAACTTTGCGAATCTCAATATTGTTTCCATAAATTTATTATCTGAGTATCGAACCCAATTATATTGACTCACATTCCAATGGCTGATTTATTCGGCCGATAAAACATTTAGTGGGAAGGTAATTTCCCAGGCAACCGCTCTCGGCTTTGAGATTAAAAAACTTTTCCCAGGCCTGTGACGACGGAAAAATATTAATGGAATTTTGGAAGGGAACGTCCGAGTTTGACGAAGTATTCCGTTTTGAAGATGCAAACTTTCTGTGTCACTAACTGTTGCCTTTAATTTTGATCGCGATTTTTTTTGACTAGTTGCTTATCTTCCTGTATCTTGCCTACAAAATGGGTTGAATAAATTACCATCTAGACCACTGCTGGTAGAGTGCCAAGCAGTTATATTCTTCTGGGTACCACAACCTTCTCTATTCCTGTCGCCATAAGCACAGTGTCATATATTGGTGGTGGCCGTTCGACTGGCAGGTTAGGTCTTACACACTGTCACAAGATCTACAATACCTATGGCGTCTATAGGCTACGGTTTATTACCACCAGAAGAGAATTCAAATTATTCAAAGAAAGAAAGAAACAAACATTTATTAGCGGACTATTTCAGCACATATTTTAAGCAATAAACAAAAAAAACCCTACGTTTGAAAAGGATGGTAACATGAGTCCACCAAAGAGTAACTCGGTAGTTACTGAAGCACCTCAATGTACCTCAACACTGGTTTTGAAAGTTACATTTCACAGTAACCATAAAAATAGGAATATATATAGAAGTGCAATGATGTTCTATAGCCTAATTACTTATATAAATACAGTTGGAATCGACTTATAACTAAGCTATACATCTTTGTCTCTTTTTAACAAATGTTAACATTACATATTCTGAAAGAGACAAATATATTTTTGTCTATGCCCAATTTCGCATAAATTTAAAGTAAGGTTTTAACAGTACTCATGATTGCCATGTACGCCATGTTTTGTTTCAAAGTTTATAGTGATGAACTATATATACAATTGTCGATATTATGTTTTATGTTCCCAGTAAAGAATATGTGGACAAGATATGAATACATACCATTGGCATTGAAAATATCAATAACCGTCAATGGTAATCATAAAAGACAAGAAAGTTGGAAAGTAATCGGAACAAATTTTTTTGTAAAAATAATGAATTGTGTCATAAATGTAAACGTATTTAAACATAAAATTTTTTGCACACCACAATGAAATAAAATTTTACGTTGGTAAAAAGTAAGTAAATATTTTTTCTTTCGATCATTACATTTTCCTATTTATGAGTCAAGTGAGTGCTAGAGCCGTTTTTATTTTAAGTAACAGCTGTTGCCCAAGACTTCGCCCGCGTGCAAAGGATATTTTAACTACCCGCGTTAACGGGTTAGAAAGGAATTAAAAATTTCGCCACGGGACTTGAATCCTCTTTAGCTCAATTGGTTAGAGCATTCGTCGGCTTGAGACGAAAGGTTACAGTTTCAAATCCTGTCTGGAGCGAAATTTTTTCTTTCTTTAAAATTTATAGAAATTTATCCCAAGCACAGGGCAAGCGCTGAAATAAAATAAAAAATACGTTGCGAGAAACAAAAGTTATGGCCATTCTAAAATGTGAATTTCATCTGTAATGATGAACTCCTTTGGTGGGTACTCAGAATTGTGTATCTATAGGTCACAACTACCCGCGTTAACGGGTTAGAAAGGAATTAAAAATTTCGCCACGGGACTTGAATCCTCAGTAGCTCAATTGGTTAGAGCATTTGTCGGCTTGATACGAAAGGTTACAGGTTCAAATCCTGTCTGGGGCGAAATTTTTTCTTTCTTTAAAATTTATAGATATATTAATGTTTAATTCACAGGATTCTCAACAATAATGTTTATTTACTTACCAAACTTTGTCTATATCGAAAACAAGTATTTGTTATGTAATAAGACGGTGGACAAGCACATAGCTCTTCTGATCGGTAACGGTGGATCCCTACCCGGGCAAATTGATGTACAGCACTGTACTACTAGTGGTCTAGGTAGTAGTGAGCCATTTTACACATTACACATTTTATACGTACCTATACATTCGCATGTATACGTTATACATTTAAATGTTCCTGTATATTTTGGGTACCTGTTAGAGCACAGTTACAGGTAACTGTTGTATGTAATTACTGAAGTACAAAGTTTGTTTTGTGTTAATAGTATGTTCTTTTCATAGCTATTTTATGTCCTTGTAGTTAGAGGTCAATGAAAGTAACAGATATCGGCAACATTTAAAATATACGACTATTCAGAGAGTTCGGTTATCTTTTAGTCAGTCGTTAAGTAGACATTTTGAGTTACACTTAATAATATCTTTTTTACTTCGTCATTGATGAAGTCGTTTACATAAGTAAAGAATTTAAGCTCAATTAAGACTAATCAATTAATTCAGTTGTTTGACTTGACTCCATGAGGTCCCAGGTTTGAATCCTGGGTCGGGCAACAAAAAAATAACTGGGTTTTTCCAATTTTCTCATAAAAAAATATTGCTCGGGATTGGAAATGTGGCCTGTTGGCGATAGGTTTGCCACCTATCACATAGTAGGACTTAGTGTCTTCGGCTACTCGTGGGTGCCCTGGTTGTGCTTCTGCCTACTCTTTCAGGGATAGGGTGAAGATGCTTTATCATAACTTGAAGTCTTTCCATGTAGTAGCATATTATACTAAGATCTATCACAAAACAATTTCTCACAACCAACCGTTTGAAATGTAGAACAACGCGCTCTTATCGACACAGCAATTACATTTCAAGATTAACTAGGGTCATTTCCTTCCGAGTTGAAATTGTCTGTTAAAACAACCACTACGGAACCTTACTTAAAGTAGTGAAACATACACTTAACCAGCTATTTGAATAAATGCCCTACATCTTTGTTTATTGATATAGCCCGTCCTAGATTTGAATGTGTGGACAACCTTATATCTTATTATACTTAAAAACCCCATCAAAACCCGTAGCGTAGTTTCAAAGATGTAAGCATACACTGGGACAGACAGTGGAAAGCGACATCATTCTATACTATAATATAATGAAGACAGCGTATTGCACAGAGCTCTCCTGATGGTAGGAGACGACCGTAGACTATAGACACCATAGATATTACAGCACCGTGTTGGTCCGAGCTCCTTTGCAGAATAGACTATCTGCCTTCCTGCCAGGCAGCTCGTAAAAGGCAAGCATAGGCTTACCGTCACTAACAGCGTGACATCTGACTAGGCGGTAGAGTTTCGCAGCGACTCGCCTGGATAGGTACCACCTCCTTACCTATTCCTGACGCCATAACGTCTTGACGTGTTTCGGATTGGAGGATAAGGTAGCCAGTAAACTTTCTTTTGTTCGAGGACTAACATCTCGGCCTCAGGTTGGCAACGCACCATTACCACCTTTGGTGTCTCTAGGCGCCATGAATTTCTTACCACCAGGAAATCCGTCTGCTTGTTTGCCTTCCAATATCATAAAAAAAAGAAAAAGGATGTTACATACATACATACATATCTTCACGCCAAGTCCCTTACGGGGTAGGCAGAGAGTATTGGTGCCAGACCTCACGATCCTGACAAACCTGTCTTGCTTCCCTCACATTCATAACCCTTTTCATACAAACACGCCGGTTTCGGAGACTCTTGACACCACCCTCGGATAATATCCGATTGATCTGATCGTGAAATGTCAGCCTTGGTCTCCCCGGGTACCTACATCCATCCACATTCGCATTGTGTATCTGCTTTGTCAATCTTTCATCTGTCATTCTTTCCACATGAACATACCAGCGGAGCATGCCCTTTCGCATTTTAACACCAACACTTTCTTTCAATCCCACTCTTTCTCGGATCTCAAGGTGTCGTCAAAAAGGGTGTTGGTCTTACTTTGCAAGTCTACTAGCTACTCAACCTTCCAAACCGGAACATGATTGTGTCAAAGCTGTTTTGGGGACTGAAATAGGTAAGATCACTTTAAAACCGGCAAGTTACTACACAATACTCTGCCACCAGCAGTGTTGGTACTTTAACCCATTAAATACCGAAAAATGAACCTAATCTCGCTACTTACAAGTTATCAGGTTGGAATTAACACCTTTATGGAATCAGTTATCGAGGGCGGTATTCCCAAACAAATATGATTTAGGAACCTTCAAGAAAAGAGCGTTCTCATTTCTTAAAGGTCGACAACGCATCTGTGATACTCCTGGTGTTGCGGATGTCCGTGGGCGGTGGTGATCACTTTCCATCAGGTTGCCCACCACCCACAGGTGATTAACTTGCTCGTTTGCCTCCTCTTATATAAATAAAAGGAAGACAGACTTCTTGCAAGTAATAATAAGTTAACATTTTTCTTATTTAATTTTTGGTGTTCGTATTATTGCGTGACTAATTTTGATAAAATTTGAAATTCAAGTAGTGAACATTCGATCAGTTATTCTAGAAATTCGGGTTTGACAATAAAATAATAAACTATTCCGTTTTCTAGTTGGTTTAAAAGGAAAATCTTAGGCATTAGTTAGTATGTATGTGTAAAAGATGTCCTTTTGAAACTCCCGTCAGAAAAAGAGGGGTATGATAAGTTTTGAACTGAACTGAACTGAGATCATAACTTTTAAACGGATGAACCGATTCCGATAAGGATTCTTTGTACGAGGGCCAAATTGAAAGTTTTTAAAACTGGCAACTTAAAAGCATTATATTAAAAAAATAAGTTTAAATTTTGAAAATAGAACTCTTTACCAATAATATTGAGTATACATTTCATTCATTTGTCATTTGTTTTACGATTTGGCGGCAAATTGAAAATTGTCTGTGCACGTCAGAATGAATTTAAGCCGAGAAAATTTTCGTGCAATGATTTTTTATGACTTTCGATGTCATATAAGTCAACAAGAAAGTTATGATAGACTTCGATTGGCTTTTCACGATGAAGCCCCATCTCGTGCCACAGTTTACAACTGGTTTAATGAATTCAAACGTGGTCGAACTAATCTCACCGATAATTTGCGTGAGGGACGGCCTTCTACAGCGACGACTGAAGACAATATCAGTGTTGTGCGGCGTATGATAGAGACTGACAAAAGAGTGACCTATCAGCAGATTCGGACAAGTCTAGGCATAGGTATGATTCAAGTGCAAAAAATCCTCCATGAACATTTAGCGTTCAGGAAGCTTTGTGCCCGCTGGATACCTCATGATTTGACCGAGGCTCAAAAACTCCGCCGTGTTGATTGGTGCCGAGAAATGATCTAAAAATTTAACGGAGGTGACTCAAATGCTGTGTTTGACATACTAACGGGTGACGAAATGTGAATGTGAAAAACGGGTGCTGGATTCACTGTTATGATCCGGAAACCAAAAGACAGTCTGCTCAGTGGGTGTTTCCTTCCCAAGAGTTGCCAACTAAAGTGAAGAGAGGTCGAAGTGTTGG
>NJDC01000369.1:95890-106533 GCA_002245475.1 Calephelis virginiensis
GAGGTATCTTTGAAGCTGGAATAAAATCCAGCAAATATCATTTGAAACGTGTGGCTGGGAACGCTGCATTAACGTTTGAGGAGCTAGCAACACTTTTCACACAAATTGAGCTATTTTAAACTCACGTCCGCTTGCACCCCCTTTCGTCTAATAGTTCTGATCCCTATCCTTTAACCCCAGGCCACTTCTTGATTGGTCGACCATTAACATCGATACCAACCGTACCGGTCAAGGTAACTAGGCCTAACAGATATGAGCTAATTGAAAGGATACGACAGCACTTCTGGGATAGATGGAGCCGAGAGTACATATCAGAGTTACAGCAGCGTACCAAGTGGCGTACACCTCAGCGAGAGATCAACTGCGGGGATGTCGTCGTGCTGAAAGAAGACAATTTGCCTCCGCTACAGTGGCGACTAGGGCGCATTCACCGATTTTATCCAGGAGTTGATGGTGTCACCAGGGTTGTTGAAGTAACCACATCAAAGGGTATCATCCGAAGGGCAGTCAACAAGATGTGCCTTTTGCCCACTTCGGTTTCAAAGGATGACAGCGAGAATGAAGAATAGTAAGAGAAGTGATATAGACTTCACATCCAACTTTCGCCCGGGAAGATGTTTACGCGCATACGGCGCTTGAACCGGATCGACGGGTGAGGGACGAGCGGGAGGCGATCGGCCCTCCATCGGTCCACACAGTCCCCGCCAGTGCGCCGACCGGACAACCTAACTGATGGACGTACATACGTCCTGCTATTTTAACGATTAATGTTAACTAAGTCTGTACACGCAATAAAGGAAATTCTGGAATCTCAAGACTTTTAGTCCAATCTCTAACAATTACAACAGACAAAACTATGTAAGATTTTTTTTCCATGCAGACAAAGTCGCGGGTAAACAGCTAGTTATTAATCAATACGTCGAAACGAGAAACAAAACCCTAAACGTTAATATTTCTAAAAGCCGAAGGTAAATGGACAGTGTTTTCGAACATTACAAAGGTAATCTCGACGTTATTTCCGGAGTGGGGTTCGGATATTAGCGATACTCACATGTCTAATATCGAAGACAGGGGTTCACCTGGAAAAAAAGATAAAGTGAGTAATTGTCGCTTATCTTTATATCTAAATGTTATCTTGAAGTTTTAGCGCCATCTAAAGAAAACACATTTTATGTATTTATGATATTGGAAGGCAAGCAAGCAGACGGATTTCCTGGTAGTAAGGAATTCACGTCGCCTAGAATCACCGAAGGTGGTAATGGTGCGTTGTCAACCTGAAACTAGGATGTCAGGCCTTTATCAAAATTAAGTTTACCGGCTACCTTATCCTCCGAAATGAAACACATCAATGGCAAGCACGGACTTTATAGCGGCAGGAATAGTTAAGGCGGTGATACCAATACGGGCGAGTTTCTGCAAAACTCTACCACTTAGTTAGTCGCAGTTTTTTTGTTATTATTTAATGTAGTCAACACATTCAGTAAAATTAAACAATTTTGTGGCTTTTGTACAATTTTGTTGCTTTAAAGTGCACAAGTGAAGTATTCTAGTAGAAATAAGGGTATTGTGTATTTCCTCACTTTCACGAAATTTTGTTAAGTGAGTTTAGGTAAGGTCATTTCTTTGCCCAATACCCTGGACTTTCTATGAAGACCTAAAAATCGATTTTTCCAAGGCAAGGTCACGATTTCGAGGTAATCCCATATGTATTTAATCAAGATCCGATAATTGATTTATGAATTGTATTAAATATTTTTTAATGCATGTTTTTTTCAACCTACAGGATTACATCACCTGCCTTCCCAAAGTGTATGGAAGATAGGGTAAAACTTGGTCGTAATAATTTATGCTTAAATTAATAGTGATAACATCATTTTCAGTATCTTCACGCCCATATCCCCGAAGAGGTAGGCAGAGGCACAACCAGGGCACCCACGACTAGCCGAAGATACTAAGTCCCTCAATGTGATAGGTAGTAAGCCTCTCGCTAACCGGGCACCTATCCTATCCCGAGCAAAATTTTTTTATTAGAAAATTGGAAAAACCCAATTTTCTTTTTTTTTGCCCGACCCGGGATTCGAACCCGGGACCTCATGCAGTCAAGTCCATCAACTGAACCACTAGACCACAGAGGCATTTAATTTTAAATAATTTATATGCAAAATGTATAAATAAAAATTAAAATTATTATTAATATATTAATTAATTACTTGCATACCATAATGTGGTAGAATATGTTGGTACGAATAAGTGTTCTGTAACAACTTTTAAATACACATATTTTGCAAATAAATAAATTTCATTTTTAAAAAAAAAAAGAATCTTCAAAAGAGGTTCGTTATCAGCTGAGTAATCGCGTATAACCGTTGGTCTGGGTACACTGAGTGGAATCTGCCTTCCTGCCAAGCATCTCGTAAAAGGCAAGCATAGGTAAAATAGTTCATAACCCACAAGACCCAGTGGTCTAGTAGAGAACTGTGTAGCAACTTGCGTTGTAGGGATACACAGCATTCCTACCACTATAATTACTCTGTCATGTTCAGGTCTGGAGGGTAGGGTAGTCGGTAAAATTTCACAATTGGCCTAAGATCCCAGCTATAAGCTATAAGACCTATATCTGTGGTGACTATAGATCGTCAGGAAACCCACATAAAAACACGTGGTTTACAAATTTAGCCGTTACCTATTCTTCACTTCATATATAGTGTCTATAGGAAACAGCTAGCACTTTTTTTTTAGTCTTATGTTTTAGAGGGGTTTTTTTCAAAGACATGTCAACTCCATCGTACCCGATCACACTTTTGTCCCTCATATTACAAAAAAAATAATGTAAAAATATAAAATTTAAATACTAATAATAATTATACTATACCTAAATTTTGTCAACTAGCTAACCAATGTCGTTAGCTAGTTGACAAAATTTTTTTGCCAATTCTTTGTTTGGACTTGACAAAATTTCCTGCAATAAACCTACACTGTTTTCATTTAACTAAAATTCTTGCACCAGTAATGTTCTTTCATTTTTGTTCCGACCACATTCCATCAGCAAATGTCGCATATCTTCTATCTTATTACAAAGTTCAGCTAGCAGTTACCATCAGAAAAGTTACCTGCTTGTTTGCTATCTATTTTTTTTTATGTTAGGGAAGGCAAACAAGCAGACGGATTTCCTAATGGTAAGAAATTCACGCCGCCTGGAGACACCAAAGGTGGTAATGGTGCGTTGCCAACCTGACGCTGGGATGTTAGGCCTCAAGCAAAAGTAAGTTTACCGGCTACCTTACCTTCCGAACCGGAACACGTCATGACGTTATGGCGGCAGGAATAGGTAAGGCGGTGGTACCAATCCGGGCGAGTTGCTGCCAAACTCTACCCCCTAGTCGGATGTCACGGTGTTAGTGATGGTAAGCTTATGCTCGCCTTTTACGAGCTGCCTGGCAAGGAAGGCAGATGGTCTATTCTACAAAGGAGCCCGGACCAACACGGGGAAAATATAAATGATAAGAATTTAAGAAAATGAAAATAGTATCTCATATATCGGCTTGAAAATGACGGAGTTTTTGGCACATCATAAAGAACAAAAAGAAACGAATTTACGTAATTGGGGACCTATTTTGACAAGAAACACAAATCAAAGTGAAACCCATTAAAGCGTACATTTAAAAGAAAATACATTTCCTTATTTCTAAATCAAATTGTCTTCGAAATAATGAGGTGGATGTTAATCCTTGAGTTTCACAACACAAACATTCCATGATTGCCATTTATCAAAAAATTTTCCAGGCCTCTGAATCTCTGGACCCTTTTGAATTTATTCCTTTTTTATTTACGAAATACCAAGAGGCCGTATAGAAGGGAGGACAGAGTAAAATTATGGCTTGCTGTCTCTGCGAAATATCGGGCAGGTCATCCGATTTTCAGAGCCACCCATTCTGAAGATGCTATTTATTTTCCTGAACCCTTTTATATTAAATACTATAAGTATAGGATGGTTTGAGTGTGATAGTGTGGATTTATTGGTTTTTATGGCATTTGAAGAGAAATTTTCTGGATCCGGGTCGCTTATTTAGAATGGACCATCTGTTTTCCTTCCAGGCAGGTCATAAAAGGTCCTTTTCAACAGAGCCTTGTTGTTTTAAGGGTTATTACCAACAAGACCACTGGTGGTATCACTTCGTCTATTCCTGCTACTGTGGTGTGGTGTGTGTATGTGTGTGTGCATGCGTGTGTGTGTGTGTGTTTGTGTGTGTGTGTGTGTGTGTGTGTGTGTGTGTGTGTGTGTGTGTGTGTGTGATGTGTTTAGTGTTATAAACGGAGATATTAGGTGTCATGCCAAGTACGTTTATTAACCGTCGACAGTTCTAATACGAAACAATGGCAAGCACTGACGCTATGACAGCAGGAACCTGACGCTATCATGGTAGGTATAGGTAATGCAGTGATATCAATCCGGGTAGCTGCACAGAACTCTCCCAACTTCTTTAGTGTCTAATAGAATAATCCTCCTAAGGCTAAACCTATAGCTGTCAATAAGGTCAAATCCTGATGCCAAAGATGTTCTTCGTTTATTTTAAAATAACCCACTTTTTAACTCACCACCTAATTTTTTTTAAAATCACTTTGTTATTACATCACGAAACGTGATCAAAATTTAAGAGTACTTGCCTGAAGCTTAAAGCTTTTAATAGAACAACAAACAATGTTGGAGGCTGACGAAGACAGAATTTACGAGATCTTGGTATTTTCTTATAAATAAGAGAAGAAAGTTTTATTTTATGTATACTTTTAAATTTGTTAACTAATGTATGTATTAAAAGGAAATAAATGTTTTGTATTTGTATGTTTTTTTTCTGTTAGGGAATGTGTGTGTTGCCCATTGGTATTAGAGATCTACCTTTAAATAAGTTTAAAAAATGTATATTAAAAGCAAAACTATGTCAAAAAGGCTATTATACGGTCTCAGAGTATTTGGAAGATGAACATGCTTGGGGATAGAGTTTTCAATCTCCCACTAAAATTTGTAATGTGATTTATTGTACCTTTTATTTAAGTTAAAGTAAGATTGTAATTTATATTTTTAATCTAACTTATTTTGTAATAATTATTATTACTGAAAAAAAAACAAGCCCGCTGAGTTTCTTTCGCCAAATCTTCTCAGTGTGTGGCCGCGATTCCGATCCGGTGGTAGTTTCCTGATAGTAAGAAATGACTGAAAAAAACAACAAAAATGGTAATGTTACGTGGCCAAACAAAGTAATTGTATTACAGAAAAAAGAAAATAGTCTTTTTTTTTGGAATCAGTTAAAATGAAGAACTTTATTTCGGCAACATTTGTCACCTCTCATTGTCGCCTCTGTGGTCTAGCGGTCCAAGTGTTGGACTTGACTTCAAGAGGTCCCGGGTTCGAATCCCGAGTCGGGTAACAAAAAAAATATGGTATTTCCAATTTTCTAGTAAATAACAATGTTCGGGATCTCGGGAATCGGGATTGGATATGTGCGCGGTTGGCGATAGGATTGCCACCAAATTGCATTGTATATCTCTTTGAAGATATGGGCGTGAAGATACTTTTGCTACATTTTTATTTATACCTCCACCGATTTCTCGGTAATTTTTATTTTAAAGAGCATATTGTTACCAAGTTCGGATCTAATAAACCCAGGAGTAATTTTAAATTTTTTTCGTAATTAGACATAGTATTAAAATTGAAATCGGTTTTGTCTCGGTGTTTTGAACTATATTAAAATTATTCTCTCTTAAATACTCCATTACAAGCATAAAATATTAACATCTCAATCAAAATAATTAATTCATACACCAATTAAACAAAAGTAATTAATAGCCCCCGAAGAAACTCCAACCCAATATGGAATGGTTAAAATAAGTACAGCTTTGTTGGGAGTTTTTAATTGTTGTTCGAAATACATGCCTTTTATTTTGGGTTGCCATTTTTGTCAAGTTATACTAATTAAGTAGGTGGCTTAAGCAATAATAAGTTCTTTACTTATACTATAAATAAATAAATATATCTGAATAAGTTACATAAGTTGATTCTAATCCTAAAGTAAGCATATTATATGCTTGTGTAACAGGTGTTAGTCAACGATTCTAATACATAGAAATACTTAAATAGATACAAGAATAAATTTAATAAACACCTAGACCCGGAAATGCAGACATCTAAATGTTCATGACACAAATGCCTGTCTTCGTCGGGAATTTAACTCGAGCCTCGGGGCTGGTTGGCGTAGTTAGTCGTGTACACTAGCCACTCAACCAGTAAGGCGGTAGGTGTAATAGGTGCATCGTTGACCTGTGACCAGGATATTACCAATTGTGCAACTTTACCGACTACTCTACTCTCCGATCAGAAACTTGACAGAGTCTTTATGTCGGCAATAATAAGCAAGCTGACGGATCTCTACCAGGGCACGTTGCTGCAAAACACTATACTAGTAGTGGTAATATTAGTCAGTGGTATTGACTTATTTAGCCAGTTATCATTTCTTACGAGCTGGCTGACAGAGAGGCAGGTATTCTATTCAATCGGACCAACACAGTGCAAAATTCTTGAATAATTTCATATGGAAGTTTTCTTTTTTCATTTTACGAAGTAAAATCAATGGATGATTGCGAATTTCTAGGCATATCATTCACGAATCTAGTAACTTTTTGTGAATCAATGAGAATATATTACAATTCCGTATATTAAGTCAAATAAAACGTACCACAACATTGAAATTTTATAGAACCCAATAAAAGATATCCACACCAAAAAATAGTTTTTAAAAACACTGTTTAAAAACTTTAACACCTACTTTGGTAGCACTCAGTCAAATATATACGTATATAAATACGTAAGAATTATAAGTATTCTTATTACCTCTTATCTCACAACCATAGACGTTATAATTTAATAAAAAAAACTGGAGTGAACTTTGCTGCGGCTTCTACACACTGTAGTCATTTTTATTCACTTTCCCGCCATAAAGCGCTAATTCGTTATTTATCACAAGCGCTGACAGCGTCGTGTTTTGTAACATGAGTTACGAAACTTTTTACGATGATATAAAAGCGACATCTACTGAGAAAATGAGAAAAATATCAGCAAAGCTTATGATCGTAGAATATACATACAAAATTGTTTTAAGTACTAGGGAATTTTCTTCGCCTTTAGAAAAAATAATAATTAGAAGAAAGAAATAATTGTGATTTGACCAACTGGGTTGCAATAGGATGAACTAAATGCATATCAGAACATTGCAGATTTGGAAATAATGATACAAAAATCTATAGATATAAAAATCAATTGCTATTCGTTAGTCTCTCCATACTCGAGAACGGCTGCACCGAATTATTTTTTAAGTCCAGGGCAGATTTAAATAATAATAAAAATGGAAAAAAAACGCGAGTAAACTAGGAAAAACAACATTTTAAGTTTTCCCATACAAACATAACGGGTGGAATTCTACGTGTCTTCATAGGACCTATGAAAATGACACAAAGTGAAAAATTTAACGGCACGATACTCGGTGGAAAAGAAAAATATAACAAAATTAAAAGGAAAAATATTTTACGGGCGATTTGAGATCCGTCACACCTGTCATTGCCTCCTTAGTTTTTTGGTCTCAAAGTTGTTAACTCTGTCCTAATATATTGGGCTTGTTATAAGAAATCTTGTAGCAAATGTTCGCGATTTATAAAGTTTAAAGTAATAACGTCTATAAATTTAAAATATAAAGCCTCTAAAATAAAAATAAAAACATACATATTATGTTTGTTTAACTAAATATCCTTAATAATACACATAAAATAATAAAAAGGGGAAACACAAGCGAGTGAACTCGTGTTAAAGATAAGATCTGGTTTTGGAGCTGCGAGGCACACGGAAAGGTCCACTCTGTAATTATAATCGGACCGACGATAATCGATTATACAAATTAAACGGTAGCCGATCGGATCAGTTTCGTTGGAATATGGACAAGTTAATAATAAGGTGTTGTAAGTACTCTTAAAATAACGCGTTTTTGATAGTTATTAAAAGAAAAAGAAAAAATAAATTTTTTTGCAAAGCAGGATTCGCTCAACGAGATGATAAAGTTTTAATTCGAAAAAAAAATATTATTTTTGAGAAGAATTTAGTTTAATTTCTAAGCTATTGCAAATCTTCTATCGCGGGCCTTGAGCGTGTGGACCGAATCCAGAAATTCCGTGGCGAAAATAACCTGACGACCCCGACTCCAACCGGCACAGAGGTGATACTTCTTAGTTTTGCCATCTATTGATAAATAGCAGAACTTTTAATGTCTTTTTGATCACGCTTGTCGCTTTAGCAACTCGCCTCTAGGTGGCATTGGTTGTATCGGCGTTACTGCGCATGCGTCATCCCCCTCTTCACCCCGAAATCTGGTGCTATTGTTTAATCAGGCATTCTTATGCAACAGCTTCATCGCGGCAGTCTCCGAGTACCACACGCCTTTAATTATATTGTAAAATAATCACCCGGACTTGTATTTTACTTACCAACATGTATAAAATTATATATCCTATAAAAAGTTACGGCAGCAACGACTATGACTGTTATTTTCTTTAACTTATTATTAGTGAACTAAATAAAATACATTGCACAATCAATGTGTATGTGTAAAATGTTTTGTCACATAGTTAAAAAATAAGTGAGGTTTATAGAAAAGTCAACAAATATATTTGGATTAAGAATAAATATTTTAAACTAAAAGATTATAAATAAAAATATCTACTTAATTATAATATAGTTAATAGTTTATCACAATGTTTCTAATAATATACCTAAGTGGAGAAACATTAGCCGAGTGTACTCGTGCTAGAGATAAGATCTAGTTTGGGAACTGCGTGTGGCAAATGGAAAGGTTCACCCTCCGATTAGAATCGGGGCAATAATCGATTATACAATTATACAAAGTAAATTGGAGCAGATCAGATCAGTTTTATTGGAGTATGGCAACAAAAGTTATACAATTATCTCGATATAAATATACATCGTATAAATCATTACTGTCAAATTTGAATAATTAAGATTTTACCATCGTGCGGTAAAAGGAAAGGTTCTCCCTCCAATAATTAGAATCTGAACACGTAATTAATTCCATTTATAAATTAAACTGGAACAGATGAGATTAGCTTTATTGAAGTAAATAAATAAATCTCCAGTACAATATCGTGTAATCACAAATATTTTTACGCCCATATCCTCGGAACTGTAGGAAGAGACACAACTAGGGTATCCTGGACTACCTGAAGACATTAAACAACACAGTGTGGTTAGTGGCGAACATATCACCAACCGGGCGAATCTCCAAGTCCAGGTAACATGGTTTATATAACCAAATTGAGAAGAACAAGATACCTTTTTACTACCTTTTTATTTATTTATTTATTTAACACTTTATTGCACACAAAAATTAAAATACACAAAATACACGAGAAGTTAAAAATGCACAAAAGGCGAGCTTATCTCTAACTAAAGAAATTTCTTCCAGCCAACCCAAAAAAAATTAAGCTGTGAAAATAAAATGGAAGGCATCGTGTACAAAACAATTAACTATAGCTATACATAGAACGAATAAATAAAAATATACTAAAAAAGTGTGTAAATAAAAAACAGGTACAATTATAATTATTAAAATATCTTAGTAGGATAATATATGAGTATGTTATTGTGTCAACGATAAGTAATGTTCCTTCAATCTTTTCTTAAAAGTAGGTAAAGAAGGGCTGTCACGAATCACGGTAGGAAGGGAATTCCACAATTTGACTGATTGGAAAGTAAAAGATTTAGAATAACAACTAGAGTGCGAAGCGGGAAAACGAAGTACAGAGCTACGGTTGGAGCGACATGGGGAATCAGTAGAGTGCAGAAAGCTAAAACGCTCCCGCAGGTATGAGGGAGCTGACGGGTTGTACAGAATATTATATAGGAGAGATAGAATATGTAAATTTCTGCGGAGTCGTCTAGGAAGCCATCTGAGTTGAACTCTAAACATGGAGACGTGGTCAAATTTACGGAGATTAAAAATAAATCGGATGCACGAATTTTGGAGCTTCTCCAATTTATTTAGGAGAGATTCTGTAGCATCAAGGAAACATACATCACCATAATCAAGAATTGGGAGTATAAGAGACTGTACAAGAGAAATTTTTGTTTTCGTAGGAAGCATTTTTTTTAAAGAATGTAACATATGAAAGGTATAATAGACTTTTTTACTCAAGTTAGTAATATGATCCTCCCAAGAAAGATCCGAGCTAAAAATAACGCCTAGATTAGTGACGCAGGTCGAAAGAGAGATCTGAGTACCGTTGTAAACTATAGGTGGCAGACTGGAAAAATCAATAGCCCCAAGCTGATATCTACTCCCGAGAATTATAGCTTTTGATTTTAAAGGGTTAACTAAAAGACCGTAAGATTTAGCCCACAAGCTACTACTTTTTACTACTTTACTACTTTTTACTACTTTTTACGAGACAAGGATCAAATCTAGGACTTTATGAAGTGAAGTTAGTTACACTGCAAATTGCAGAAAAATAATTAATTGGGACTAGTTACATTCAGCTTATAAGACCAAGTATATTTTTGATGATATCCTCAAAGAAGAATAGCGGTTGCA
>NJDC01000369.1:122176-145729 GCA_002245475.1 Calephelis virginiensis
ACTTTTTATTGCAAAAAAATAGGAGAGAATGGGTAAAAAAAGGGGATGAATGTTCATATGGAAATTCGTCATTTTTGAAGATATAACAGTAAAATTTTGTATTTAGACACTTTATTAGGAATGAAAGAAAAAACGCAACCTAAGGTCTAAGAATGTTAATGGGCTATTCAAACATACAGAGCAATATTTAAAATCCTATCCTACTAATCCTACCAATATTATAAATGCGAAAGTTTGTAAGGATGTGTGTATGTTTGTTACTCTTTCACGCAAAAACTACTGAACGAATTTTCATTAAATTTTGCAGTAATATAGCTTTGGTATCAGAATAACTTAATAAGTTAAAATTTCTAGGGTTTTTTTATAATTTGGTGATAATATAATGATAACTGTCAAGCAAACGCGGACAAAATCGCCGGTAACAGGTAGTTAGAAATAATTTGATAATTTGTTAAATATTTTAAACATATTTTATACGTAAATCTTAAATATAATTATGTTATATATTTTATAAAGATTATGTATATAAGACAAATAAATAACAAAAATTGAAAAATACCGTTGCAAATATTTTGATTTTTAAATTCGCCGTTTTTAAAATGACACTACAAAATATGGAGATAAAACTTCTCATAAACATTTTAGAGTAAAGTATAAAGAAAATTCAAAATATAATTCATTCAGTGACGGGCTTCATCGTAAGACTTAACTTTTTCCAACGTACTACTGAACTAATAGTACTAGAAGACCGAACTAGTACATTCGAATAACTGAACTAGTACGGAGCGATCCTCATTGTGAACGAGCAATAACAAGTCTAATTGAGGTCTGTTATATCATTTTTTTCTAAACCGAATAGTTGGCACGAGAGATTAAGGGTTTATGTATAAAAAGAAAATAAAAAAGCTGAAACGGACTGCTACTAGGTGTTTTAAATAATTTGAAATTCGTCCGCAGAACTGAAATAAATTAAATCAAACATCAAACCAATGGGGCATCTATCTCGATTTTCCCTAAAAACACAAATGAGATTTAAAAACAAATGATTTTCTGAAATCTTTCTGCAAAAAAGCGAAATATGATTATTTCAATCTTGTAATTCAAATCTTCCATAACAACACACTTTCTCCATTAAATTATTAAGCTCTACCAGCATTATTATATTATATATTGACGCCCGTTTCTACAAAAAGGTCGGCAGAAGTGCAACTAGAATACCGAAAACTAATCATTGGTATTCAGTCCCGCAGTGTGATAGGTAGCAATATTACCAATCGACACCTATCCCGGCAAAGATTTTTTCACATATTCTTAAATTAAAAAATTTCAACAAACCCTCAATAAAACCAATATGTAACGTAACCAAGAATCATCTTTTTAACAAATATATCCGCATCAAAATTGGTCTATCTCTAGATTTCCATAAATTATAGCTAAGAACCATCTCGATCACATCAACTTCCAAATGAAAAATATTGCGTCAAAAATCCGTCCATCCGCAGAAGATATACAATAAGACAGTCACACACACACAAACACACACACATACGTCAAACTTACAGCACCCCTCGTTTTGAGATGAGGTTTTAAACATTGAAAAACATATTTTTACAGAATTGCCCGACCCAGGAATTTCATTTGCTCAACTCAAAACCAGTCTGCTTGACTACAAAGGCGTAAAACAAAGATATGTATGTATGTTTATCGACAACTGGACCACAAATTAATCGTAACAGCATTGTAACTAGTCCTGCGTAGTAACTAACTCGGTCATTGTCGGGTGCGACAGCTCAGCTTGTCTATAACACCGTAGGATATAATTTTCCCATTGAATGCCTCAGAGGCTGCCGAGCTGAATTGTAAGCTTTTGTCCTATTGTTGCTAGTTACGTAGAAGGTGCTCTATAATCTGTGTGATTTAAGGACCAGCGAGGATACTTATTATTTGAAAACCTTATATAACTTAGAATAAATGTATCTCTACATTTAAAACCAAAAAGGCTGTTAATTCGTAAAATAAATTAAAAGTATTTATTAGTATCCCCAAAAAGGTGAGGAGAGATACAACCAAGAAAATGGCTAAACTTTTATCATAAAAATATTATGTTCAAAGATTAATAAATAGCAAGTTGCACAAATTAACGTAACCCCAAAATAAGCAAATTAAATGCTTGTGTTATGGCTGACAATGTTATTAACACATGAAAATACTTACATAGATAATAGAATCATTTTAATAAGCACCCAGACTAAGAAATGTAAACATTAAAATGTTCATCACACAAATGCCTGCCACTGTCGGCAATCGAACCCGGACCTTGCAGTTGGTCGTTAGAACTACGCGTGAGTTATAACTCCTTAAGGTCGTTAAGCCCCAATTAAATATAGTTAACCCTAGAGTTTTGATTCCATTCTAATAATGACTACAATGCCAACTAAAACAGTGGAGAACTGTAGTCTAAAACCCGTATTCAAGAAGCTTACTAGACTAAGTAATAAAAAAAAACGCTGCGCTAAGTACGACATTTAACTATGTAGTTTAGGGTAGATAGGGATAAATTAATTTACATTCTAAAAATTGTGTGTATAAATAAATAATCATGTAATCTTAAAACAAACAAAAAACAGTGTGTAAATAGTAAATCGTGAATAAATAATTAAAAACCTATTAAAATATTTGCACACCACAACTTGGTAGAATATGTAGGAACGCTTAAATAATTTTGTAACATCTTTGTAACACTCATATTCCGTAAATAAATATTTTTTCTTTTCTTATGCGTTTCTTACGTCAAGCCATCCAATTCATGAACAATACTTAGTTCAATATCAGTCCTAATTATTGTTCATGAATTGGATATTCAATAGATGTTAAATATCAGTTCTAAGTATTGCTTCTACGCGCAACATTTTTTCATCACTTAGCCAAGTAAGCTTCTTGAATACGGGTGCCAGTTTTTTACGACCGCGACAGATAGCGTATTGGTTTTCAAATTTTGTATACTAAATAAATAACTCTGGACAAGTTGCACAATTGAATCTAGCCCCAAAGTAAGCAAATTATATTCTTGTGTCATGGGTGTTAGTCAACGGTAATAATGTACATAGAAATACTTAAATAGATACCAGAATAAATTTAATAATATACACTCAGACCCGGAAATTGTCTGCCTCCGTCGGCAATCGAACCCGAGCCTCGCGGATTATCGGTGTAGTTAGGCGTGTACGCTAGCCACCTGACCAACGAGGCGGGCAAAAACTGTTGTTTGCGAAACACATAATGAAACGTCGCAAATGTTATTAGTAAGTATACAATGAATTCAAAGCATGAGTTGTCTTGTCTATTACCGTAATATAGAGGTCTATGGTCTAATCACTCAAAGGAAATGCGAATTTCAGTTAGCCAATATATAATGAATCGTAGCAGTAGTACTCTGTGTAGAAACTAATCTAACGTGATCATTATCTCTACCAGTGACGTTTAGTGACGTCTGCTCAATATCTGCAACACATTGGATATAATTTTCTGATTGAATACCTCTAAGACTACCGAGCCGTGTTTCTGTATTGTCTAAATGCTTCTAGTTACGTTTGAGGTATTACGTAATCTTTATAGCTTGAGGATCTCATATCTTATCTGTTTGAAATTCGGGTAGCTCTTAATTTTTTATAAAAATCTTACACTAACATTAAATTCAAATAAGCTGTTACTATTTTATGTATTGATTTAAGTTTTAAATAAAGAAAACTTTCGTATCTGGTATTTTATTCAATACCTATAAAAATCTACAAAAAAGTCCGCATACTAAATTTCTAATAAAAAATAAGATAATTCAATATGCTATTTGGAGCTTTTTGAAAATAAAATAAAACAGTTTAAAGGCACTTCACGTAACATGTATCTTAGGGTTTGGACACAATGGTAGAAGATAGTAAAAAAAAATTAAAGTAAATTTTGTGTGTCTGCTTGTTACCAGTATGGTTCTTAGTCTTGTATACGAAATATAAAGCGACCATTATCTTTGTTGGCGGCGTCAGTTCAACATGTCTATATCACCGCAAGACATAATTTTCCTATTGAATGTCTCAAAGGCTACCGAGCTGCATTGTAGGCTATTGTCCTATTGTAGCAAATTACCTTTAAGATTGCATGTCTATATGATTTAAGGATCAATAATAAATACCGCTGCTGTGTATTATTATTCTAAGGTTGTGCTTGTGGTAAATGTTTTTGTTTCTTTTTGAATTTTCTACATCCAACAATTTGATTTATTTAGAAATTGAACTTATTTGTTTATATTAAATAATATGTCAATGAACTTAAAACAAATATCATAATATCATATTATGTACCATGCCATAACGTATTTTTTTCAATTTTCGAATAAAAATACCGTTACCCGGGATTGGATATTATATGCTTGGTTGGCGATAGGCTTGCCACTTATCACATTGCGGGATTTAGTGTCTTCGGCTAGTCTTGTGTGCCTTGGTGATTCTTTTGATGGTAAAAAATGATTATCGCCTGTAAAATACACCAAGAATGGTATTATCATAAGACAGATGAAAACTACTTCACAACATTTCACTAGGTGGTTAGGGTTGGTTTTATCGTGATTTTAAGTAAACTTAAGTGAATACTGTTAGTTTTGAATATAATCTCGTTTTCTTTGGGCTTACAATTACGGAAATCGGAATATTTAATTTTTGAAATAAATTATTTAATTTTTAACTCTTTCAAGTTTAACAGTAAATAAGTATTAACAGTAAAATAATTAGACAACATTAGAGAACTTTTGCAAATGTTATAAATAGCAACTTGTATAAATCGCCACTGTGGTCTAGCGGTCCGGGTGTTGGACTTGACTGCATGAGGTCCCGGGTTCGAATCCCGGGTCGGCCAACACAAATAAAATGGGATTTTTCCGCTTTTCTAATAAAAAAATGTTGGACGGGATTGGAAATGTGCCCGGTTGGCGATAGGCTTGCCACCTATCACATTGTGGGACTTAGTGTCTTCGGCTAGTCGTGGGTGCCCTGGTTGTACCTCTGCCTACATCTTCGGGGATATGGGCGTGAAGATACTTTTTTTTTAACTTGTATAAATGGATTACGATTCTTCCTATCAAATTCAATCCGGATATTTGTATAGACAATCCAAAGATATATTTACCGTAATCAACAAATGAATCGAAGCAGCATTGAGGCTCTAATCCAATACCTACACAGAAGCTAATCTGACACGAACATTGTCTCCAACTGTGTCTCTTTAGGTTGTCTATAATACCGTAGCATATAATTTTCCTAGTGAGTGCTTCAAAGTCAAAGCCTTGTATAATCGAGATGTAGACGATGCTTTTCACTAATGTTACTCAAATCTGCCAATGTGTCTTGCCTGCGATGTAAAAATTTTTTTTTTTATGATATAACCCGTTAAAGAAATACAACTGATTATTGATTATATTCCTAGTGAATGCTTCAAATTCAAAGCCTTGTATAATCGAGATGTAGACGATGCTTTTCACTAATGTTACTCAAATCTGCCAATGTGTCTTGCCTGCGATGTAAAAAAAAATTTTTTTTATGATATAACCCGTTAAAGAAAAACAACTGATTATTGATTATATTCCTAGTGAATGCTTCAAATTCAAAGCCTTGTATAATCGAGATGTAGACGATGCTTTTCACTAATGTTACTCAAATCTGCCAATGTGTCTTGCCTGCGATGTACAAAAAAAATTTTTTATGATATAACCCGTTAAAGAAAAACAACTGATTATTGATTATATACGAAGGTGCTCAAAATTGATTTCACACACATTTAAACAAATTAGCTTTTAGAATTTTGATTTACGCAATTTAATATATGTAGTATTCGGCGTAAGAGTAGAACTACGAGTTTGTAAATGTTTTGGTTTCTATAGCAATCACTATTTTTTTAGATTTTGCTACTCTTAAAACATTTATATATACTATAATCTATGTTTTATCATGAGGTTAGGAAGAAAATCGATTAAAATTTCTGTAATTATGTGACTCTTTCGGTAGTCAAAGGGTTAGACTTTAGAGTACACGCATAACACCGACAACCAACCCCGGGGCTTGGGTTTGGTTTGATGAACATTTGCTAATTATGCTTCCAGGTTTTTATTAAATTTATATGGGTTTTTAATTTACCATTTTTATGGATGCGTGTGATTAATAAACTTATGATTTTTAAAATTCCAATTAATTCAGTGATATTTATGTATTTATTAGTTACCCAATCACCAATCAGTTTAATATCTATTAGTAAGGTATATGAGTGCACTGTAGTTCAGTTGCGATAAGGGTCACTTTTGTCGTAAACTAGCCGATCCGGCGAAGTACCTATTTATTTATCAGCTACTTACATTTTGTATGGCTCAAAGCGTTGTTTTTCCCATTTTTGCTCCAAATTTCTCGGTTTTTCTTTTTATTTACTATTTACCTTCTCCTGGCAATAACTAACACGACATAAAAGGATTAGCAAAATAATTAGTCTATCCGATCAGGCGCGATGCAATGACATGATGCGTTGTTACGACAGATGATTTATATCTAAATAGATTTGTGATGTATGCCACGTCTATAAGATATCTCACTGGGCAAAGGCTCTTGATCTATTTCAAAGGTTATTGTCATATTGTTCCTAGTGTCATGTAAGGTGAGATTCTGATTAGTTTGTAGCTGTTTGAATTGAATCGCAAAGGTGGATGCTGTCAATTAGATAGTAGATAGATCAGAATTAGAATCAGTGTTTATTGCACAAGTAGGAGTTATTATAGTTAACAATAATATTTTGTAATTTACAATTTTGTAAATATCCTATTGATCAAGTAATTGGCATAAACATTAAAAAAAAGACATAAGTTCAAAACATTATGTCATTCTCATATTACAAAAATCTAAATATTGTTACATTATGCTAATATTGACACAGATCTTAATGTTTTTGCAAATAAGACATACGTTAACTGACAAAATTTTTAATTTTATTTATATTACGATTATAAAAAAGAAAAATGTATGTATAGTTATTACAAAGAATATTTAATTTCGTCATTTCACAAATGACTAGAACATTTCAAATGGTAGTAAAATGGCTTGCCAAAATGAAACTTTGAAACGTTTTTTTAATAAAGCCTTATTCACACTATAATAATATTCCTTTGTAAATTATTTGAATGTACATCGCTTAAACATGTTAACATTATCTAAACAAAAGACGGTAAAGTAATTTGTTTATTAAATTATACCTAGTAGTTTGGGTTTCCAAGCTACTACTTTTTTTAAAGAAATAGGCATTTCAGTCGATGGTATACCTACATTAATCTCGTATCGGTGTAAAGCGTAAAGTTTTTTTACATAAACTAGGACATACAGTAGTGGGCCCTGTAGTACAGGGCGACGAATAGGGCTACGATATCCTCTGTCTGTCGTAAGAAGCGACTAAAAGGGGGTTGGGGCTGTGAGTCAACTGATCGGGGTGTCAGTTGACTTAAAAAGCAGCCCGGGACGTGAGGCAGCATAGCATGGTGTGACCCCATGCTGCTGTCGTCAAAGTGATGCCATCAGAAGGGGGAGGCTTCTGAGCGGATGAGCCTCGGGCAGGTGTAAGGGTGACAGAGGTGCGTTCTTCGGAGATCCCGCAGTCACCCGATACGCACAGAGGACGGTCACCGAGTGGTTTTAGCCGGTAAGAGTCCGGCATAGCCCGCCACTTCCCCCGAAAGTGGCGGGTATCCATGAGGATTTCCACTCGTTAAAAAAAAGGACATACAGTAGTATTTCCTAACGAAAATTGCTACAGTATATTTAAACGACACATACATATTAATATGTTTATTTTTTTTTAAATAAGGCATTCATCAATCCCCAGGCATTTTGTTTTTTAAGTTCGGAAACTGATTGATCTCTTACATTAATTTTGGCATTTAAAAACTCACACTTGACATGAATTCGCGAAAAACCAATATGTATATACCTAGTATTATAAATATAACACTTACACAATATCATAAATACATAAACACTACATAGTACATAGTAGTACGCTACATAGTAGACCTTACGAACCTCACCCTCAATTATTATGTGATTCCGCTTGTTTATAGTCACGATAATATTTGTTACAGTAACATCTATGTATATCATCATAGTTCACACCAATTTTAGCTGTATTTTTTCGTGATTTTCTTTTTTTTCTTTAACATTAGTACAAGAATAATATCAAAAAGATAAATTGGACGATTTTTTTAAAGGTTTTGTTTGTAGTTATCTCTATAAAACGTTTATGTATTTATAGTCCGGTCAATATAAGATATGAGGTCGCATCAAAGATACTTCGCGAATTTATCTTTTAAAAAATAGTGTGGATATATTTCAGTATATTCATGGTAATTTCCTTGCTTTAAAGGAGTTGTGCTGAGAGTTATACCTAAAATGTTTACAAAATCATCAAAATAATATTTATACTGTAAGAGTTATTTCGGTTCCTATTTTCGTCAAATAAAAAAAAAGTACTAGTTCAAAATTGGTGACTTTTTATTTTTAAGTTCCAATTCACTCCACCACCATCCACCCGAATTGCAATTAATGCAACCTACTCAATACAAATTAATTAATTTTGACTAGACTATTTCATATATGTAAAAGATGACCTCAGTTAAAAAGGAACAATAAATATCAGTGACGTAATAGATATCTCCCTCAAAGACCCGATGACCCCAACCTCCTGCCGTTGTGGTGTGCCGCAGTATGCGAGTCCTAATTTATAGCCACGATAATATTATCCACTGACTGGATTCTGATCTGGTTGGACTAATGGAGTTATATAATAAATTAGATAGGATTAGAATTGCCTTAAATTATTAGTTAGATAAGTTTATTGGACTCGATAATTTGGACAGAATTTACGAGATAATTGGTTGGGGCTTTGATTAGTGTAGTGAGAACTTATTGTTTTCACTTCAGCGTTATTTTATCAATGACGCGTAAGTCCTGTGTAGATTACAGTGTATAGTAAACATGAATTAGTAATCAACGGGTTCTATATTTGATACTAGAAGGAAACATCCTTACTCAAAGTGGTTTTCTTTTTTATATTAAAAAGTAACAAATAACGTTGAATTTCTTTAAAATCGTCAAATTTTGATGTTATTTAAATTGAATATAACCAAGGGACCCTTAAAAATTCGCATGCTCATTTCTAAAAAACTTTCCTGATTTTGAGGATATACACGGTGGTAATTTCATACCATAAGATGGCCGCTTTTCTTTTCTTTATAAGAACTCTGACTATAAACACGTAAAGACACGAACATTGCTAATCTAAATTAATTAAGGTTCTTAGATTACTACATTGCTTTACTACATTTCAAATTGTAATAAGAGAACAAAAACCTTTAATGTAATGATCATCAACTAGGCACAGTAGGTAGGCAATATATGAAAGCTCACTAAAGGTAAGCCTAATAATTTCAGGAGGCTTTTAATTTTTTAACAAAAGTACGAAACAGAAAATATTTTTAGAGAAACCAAAAAAGAAATCCAGTCTTAAAAGCAAAAGATTATTGATCATTTTATGCCATTACATTTTTATCAGTACAACGCAATAAAGCATCCACTTTTCCCGACCCTTTCCGCGATATTTGTGACAGTTTTTTTGTAAATAAGATTTACGGAAATCTACACAGACATAGTCACGGATAAATAGACAAACATAAATCTCAGTCATTATTGCAGACCTCGCGAAATTGCATTAGCAATTTTATTCGAAGAAAGAGCACTCAACCCGGTGGTCCGGGAAAGGAGTTATGAATATTTATTATTCACTCTTATAGGCCCGTCCCGAAAGGAAATTACACTACGAGGCGAGATAGAAATATGCAAAACTGCCTGGAAATTGTAAAATGAAATTTATTTTTCTCGCAACACTTTACAAATGTCGCGGCCCCATTAATTTTTATACAAGCATTGAGCCCTAAAGAGCCCAAGATCAGGGCCTCTCGACCTAGTTTACTTGGAAGAATGATTAAGTCAATACATCTTAAGTTTAACTCACGTAATTCTTGTGAAATTATTTAGTTTCTTTATTTTTTCTCTACTTTTTCTGTTACAGACGCTTTAACTTAAATTATCGTCACGGTAACGTGCTGATTGAGTCAGATTATCCCATTACTTAATAAAAGTAAAGAGTTTAAGATTTTAACCTAAGGTTTATTATAAATCAATTTAATATACTGCCATAAAAACTGCGATATAGTTAAAACTCTAAAACTTGTTTTACTGCACACTGCACTGCAACTTTGCAGTGTTTTGCATATTTTTAAAAAAAAATCCTCAACCCAACTAACAAAGTTCTGGTATGATGAAAAACAGCAAATAAGGTTCCTGATAGGCGGAGATAATTAAAGACCAAAGACACCATTGATGTTAAAGTACAAATCTCCAGAACAGAACATGAAAATGGTGTTCTCTTATTTAATAGCGATAGAAATAAATAAGTTGGTGATACAAACAGCGGATTGCTGCACAGGTTGACAGAAAAGTTATGTCAGACTATATTAATGGAGCTATTCAGTAATCTAAATTACTTAATGAACAGTGATGGGGTCACGTTCCAATGCCAAACAGTTAATTAAAAAGTGTTTTCAAAGTTTTCAATTTAATACAAATTTCAATTGTTCTAGGAATTCACAATCTAATTAAAAAGGCTAGAAGATTAATGAAATAGCATTTTTTGCGAGACCATTAATCTACGATATCTGATATAACATTAGTTGTGTAAATGTACCCAATTTAGCTTAATAACACAATTCCAAGTCTGTTTCGACTTCGCGTGGCTTATCTACGATCATAATCATTGTATGATTATAGCTGTCCAATGCAAACTGTCAGAGCTTCGAGCGGTCTGTCATTATGGTTGGGTTAATTGGGATTTCTGTAAACAAAATGGAAATTATTGTGCATTCCTGTTTTGATTGGGTTTTAGTTATTCAGTTTAGTGCTAGAAAAAGCTATCTGGAAAACTTAAAAAAATAAACCCAGAATTTTATATGAATTCTAAAAAATATTTCATCTTTTATTATATTAATAACTTATTATGTTAATAAACTTAAATCGTGTTTTTTTTTAATTTTTAGATATTAATACGTTGTCATATAGACTATGCCAAAGTAAGTTGACATTAAAGTCTGTATCAAAGAAAACAAAGTGTAATGAAGTCTACAATACCATGTTGAGCCTAGAAGTACGTTACTCCATGATCATAAATAAGACGGTTAAAATTTAATAAAATCCTGACTGTCCCCAATAAATAAAATGTTAATGATATCTGATATTAAAAAAAAATGTTAATTTACTAATAATTGATTCACAAATTTATCGATATTTCCCAGTAAATTTTGTTATGAATTTAAATGCCACTATTAGGAAAAGTCATTAAAATATTGATTAGTTTTATTTTGCTATTAATAGTGAACACTTTCTTAATAATTTCATTACTTTAAAAACTTCATGGTTAAAATATCGCTACCCAAACAAAAATTCAATATAAAGTTATTCTTAAACTCTATGTGGAAAAACCATTATAATTAAAATTATTATGACAATGTCTTGTTTCTTTTTTTTTTAATTTTACGAAAAAAAGTTAAATACATTGCGTTTACATAGACTAAAGCTATTTTTTAATATTTCTTAGGGGTCTTCTAACGCTAATCCAGTTTCGTCTCTTATTGGCTTTTTCTTATTGCCTTTGACAAATTATTTTGATAAATACAACAAATGTTTATTAAAATTGTGTAATCCAACCATGAGCACGAGAAATAAATTGAAATCATTCACATTGTTAGCTATTGCGAAAAAAAAAACCAATAAAATTATGAATTAAGCTATATTTTATCACACCTACAATATAATTGATCTATAACAATAGACATTTAAAATGAACAAAAATAACGACGCACTCTTCAAAAAAGAACGTAATGCAAATGAAACATAATTGTGATTTATCGATAAATCCAAATTAGGAAAGCATCAAATCATCGTACACCATTAGGTAGGAGTGGTCAGCAATGTTGAAGATCAAAGTGAATCCGCATTTGACTGCCTCCAGTGACGTTATTTACACGTGTCGATGGAAAATTACTTTCGCAAAAGTTTGTATTACTAGTCTCAGATTCCTTAGAATAGGTAATACATGACATTTGCGTTTGTACAGCCTCTCATAATAGGTGGGACTCGACATGGTCCTTAACATGTCTGAAGTTAAGTAGAATTTAGTTTTACCACCGTAGCTACTTTTCTCGACACTGTCATATGCCGTTATGACAAAAAGGGTAATGCAGTTGGTTCCCTTACTCTTGCAAGAGACTTTAAAATTTAGCCTCTGGTAAGGGGTGCGTTACCATTACCATTTTTGTATCTGTAAGATACATGTACTTTTTACCATCGTAAATGTTTCCTTCCAATCTCGTAAATTTTTTTTTAAATATGGAAAGTCTATCTAACTTCTCACGTGTTAAGTTTATCTAACGAGATAAAGAAACACACGGTTCTCAGATGTTAAAAGACAATCTTTTGCAAGTTGAATGTGTAATAAGTTCTTAATGTGTAGATTTTTAACTAACAGGTGTACAGTAATTGCATGTGAAACCAAGAGCCTAGTATTTTATTATGGGTTTTTAATGACCAATTTTATCCAAATTGAAAATCAAATGACGCACTTTTAGTTATAAAAACCTAACGCAAATTAAACATAATTGTGATTTATCGATACACCCAAATACAGAATGAATTTAATCACATCATTAAATGGGAGTGGTCAGCAAGGTTGAAGATCAAAGCGCGTCCGCAAATAAGTGCCTCTCGTGCCGCCATTAACGCGTGCCGGCGGAAAATGCTTCCGTGAACAATCTGTGCTTTTATTTTTTGGGGGTTTATTATATAACAATTCATGTAATACTCTGTCGGTATAAATGTAAACTAGATTGGTCAATTGCCCAAGCAATAAATTATACAGGAATTGGGTTAAATTTCTATGAATTTTAAAGAAGAAAGAAAGAAAATAATTCGCCCCAGACAGGATTTGAACCTGTACCCTTTACGAAAGATTACTCTGGGGCGATTTTTTTTTCTTTCTATAAAATTCAGGAAGTACTTCTTTACCTCGACAAAACACGATTTGATAATGGACTAGATTTTGTTATATTAAATAAAATTTTCAAAGTGTCAATTTATGGCCGGGGTGGCCTATTCTGAACCAAATTTCTCGTCGATTATACTTTCAGTATTCAAATTTAAACCGGTTTTCATGTCATTGAATAATTATAACATAGTCTGTCACGAAAACTATAAACTCCTTCTTTTTCTTTAATTTGTGAAGCACTAAATTTTTGTCCTGAAAAAAGTTATCAACTTGGCATTGTTGCACTTGGCAGTGATAAAAATACAAAAAGGGCTTCGTTTCCATAACAATTACTGCAAAATCGTGTTTTAAACCACCATATTGTAGTGTAAGGATGTATACTTATAAAAAAAAACGGGTTGCACTCCGGGAGTGCCAGCAGAAGTGAAAACTTTAATATTAAAGTTGTGCATTTTTAATATTTTGGAATAGTTATAATTATCAGTATGAAAGTACTATCATTTATGTGGTAGAATACAGTATTCATTTATTGCGCTATCGTACACAAACATGACAACACGAACATTTTTGCAAGTGCCCTGCGCCGTCTTATTGGCGAAAGCGCCCTGCGCCGTCTTACGAATTTTCGTCTTACGAAATTTCAGGTCACGTGTCCTGACACGAGTTTAGAAATTTTTACCTATTCCAAAAAAGGGTGCATCGCTGCTAAAGAAGGTTTTTATTCAAAAATAGATTAGTTTGTGTAGAGGAGTTAAGAATAAATCAATTTGTGTCTTATCGTGCTTGCATCAAAGACGGCGGTTGCATGGTGGTGACGGTTACTGTTTCGTTTAAGTAGTGTTGACATTTTATTAATATTTTTAGTTCTGTCTGTTGATATAAAGAGGTTAGTATAATAAAATCGCATTTCCTCATTGCAGTGATATCATTTCAGTAGCTTAGTTACAATTTCGGTGGTCACTTAATTTCTGTGGACTCATTAAAAACCAAATTAAAATATATGTAATTATTCATCACCTTCGATGTTTAATTATGCACGATTTATAAATAGGCCAAAGTTTATATTTTGTTATGTAGATAGCATTGATATAAATCCATTGAAATGACAAAGAAAAGTCTATTGTTGAAAAACACTTACATTTCTGGCAACTACGATTAACCTTTAGTTTAACCTTCTACCTACTTAATACAGCAATGTTATAGGTACCAAACCTATATCCAGCCGGACACTAATAATATGGATGCTATTAAAGAAATAAATAAAATATTCAAGATAAATATATATATACATACATACATACATATCTTCACGCCAAGTTCCTTACGGGGTAGGCAGAGAGTATCGAGTGCCAGACCTCACGATCCTGACAAACCTATCTTGCTTCCTTCACATTCATAACCCTTTTCATACATAAATTATATATATATATAACTTATGAAGATAGCACAGAGTTTACAGGTGCGTCGCTGTCTCGAAGCCAGGATGATAGACCATTTGTGCAAGTCTACCGCCTACTTTACCCTATGGACCGAAACATGACAGTGTCACTATAGCACCAGGGAATAGGTAAGGTGGTGGGTCCCTACAATAGCAATTTGCTGTCAGCACTCTATTACTAGTGGTCTTGTAGATGAACCTTTATTTCATCATGTGTTCGTCTCTTTCGAGCTGTCTGGAAGTGAGACAGATGGTCCATACTACTCAGCCAACCCAGTGCAATCTGTTGTATTGTTTATTTCGAAGAATGTAACAAGTTATTCTTTACAAAGCTCATTTTTCTTGAACAACTAGGATGCTCTTGCAGAAGAAAATTGTTGAAACTATAGATCAAGTGCCTATACCAATTTAATTTTAAAAAAAGAAACCAATTTAATTTATTTATAGAAATTAACTATTACCATTAACATGTGTAAAACAAGAAAAGAAACATCTTGTATTGTAGTTAGTGAGATCGTATCACGCTTAGCATGTGTCCGTATCCTCAGTAACCAAAGTTTACGTTTTATGAGTATGTATTAGAAGCAGTAGTTTTCTAAAGTCAAAACAAACTAAATGTCACTGAAATAAAAAGTTTTGAATAACTCCCGATGTAAATAAGAACATGACGTGTTCTTAGTCTGGTGTGTAGAGTAGTTAGTAGAATTGTACTGGTAGGCCTTACACACTGGTCATAGGACAGCAAAGCACCTATAACATCTATGGTGTCTTTAGATCATGATTGATCCAACCGTCTGAAGGACCGCCTGTCTTTTTGATATCCTATCCTATTAATGTCATAAATGCGAAAGCTTGTATGTTTGTTTGTTTGTTACTTCTTAACGTAAAAACTGCTGATCCCGTATCATGACAGTTGGTACACACATAGAGGGTAACTTGGAATTACACATAGGATAGTTTTCATCCCGAATAAAGGTTTTTGTAGGACCATCAACCAGGAGGACAACGCCGCAGGAAGCAGTTAGTCTTATATAATACAAAAGTGAGAAAAAATTAATAACTTCTGACCAAATCTAAATGTTAAGAACAGAAAAATCTAAAGAACTATCCACACACACACACACAAACACAAACACACACACACAAACACACACGCGCACATACATATACGATTACATACACGTTAATAATCTTTAAGCTAGTATGCACAGAAATTAAAAAATGTTATATCTAAAATCAAAGCAAGCGTCCCAAATGAGTGGCTCTCGTGACGAATATCGTCGGAAAAATGCTTCCGTGATCGTTTCTCCAAGGCTTTTATTTTCGGGGAATTTTATCGGTTTTTAATCAGAAATGGCGAGGCTAATGACATGTTATTTCAGGAGTTGTATTCTTTAGTACGTAATGTATACACAATTGATTGTCTTTAAACATCTTTTTAAACTTCAATGTGAATACACATTAACACAATTTATGAAAGTTAGTATCTTTACGCCCATATCCCCGAAAGGGTAGGCAAAGGCACAAAGGAATCCACGATTAGACGAAGACACTAAGCCCCGCAATGTGATAGGTGGCAATTATTTCGCAAATTGTTAATCAGCGATTGAAACGCGATCCATTGCTATGTGTCAAGTTACATCAAATTATTTAAACAACGCATGTTGTGGTGTAATTAATACGAATCCCTTACCTATACCTGCCGCTATAACTACTGTCATGTACCTGTCTGGAGGGTAAGGTAACCGGTAAACTTGTACAATAGGCCTACCATCCCGGTCGCAGGACAGCGACGCATATGTAGCATACAGTCTACAGTCTACGGTTGTCTCATATCACCAGGAAGTGGTCTGTCATATAAAAATGAACATAGCAACCTAGTGTGTTAGACTAGACTTAGTTAAAAGTCAACTTTAAATTAAATAGTAACGCGTTGTCTTCGGTAATTATTATACGAAATTGTACTAAACATCTTTCTAGTTCTAGTATTCGCAGTTGGGCATTTTTTGAGGAGTTTTCAAAGATAACAGGAATGCTACAGCTTAGCTTATATCTGTATATCGACACAATTAAATATTTAACGTCTATTTCATATACAGACTAAAATATGTACATACACAACTAAACTTTTATCAGTGTATATCAATTACTATTCGGTGTAGACTGTTTATTTAAGTAAAGCTTTAAGCTTATTTTATATTTCTATATGACAGCAGTGGGATTTACTCTGTGATCTAGATAGATTCAGGCGGCGTACCTCTTAAAGAGTCTACCTTGAAAAAGTAATAAAAACCAGTGCAAAGTGAACAAAATCAATTAAACGAACATTGTAATTTACTTAAATAATATTACTTTTATTCTGATAATTAAAGCAATTTATGGAAAATTATTCTCTAACTATTTCAAAACATTAAAAATGCACAACGCTAAAGTTCACGATTTCAGTTCTGCCGGCACTCCCGGAGTGCAAACCGTTGATTTATTTTTTCATTATTTCGCTACGCAATGTGAAGCATGTAATATTATTTATATTGTAACATAATGTAAAGAGCTAATTTTAGCTAATATTCATAACCTATCCACAGATAGAGATAGTCCTACCCGAGATTTATTGCTAAGATATTATAGTCAATTATCAAAAATAGCAGCGGTTACCTAGCAACTGGTATAAAATAGTTCAATCTCTGATCTTAGAAATGTTACTATTATCGGCCGTTGAATTGCACACTAGGTTATGTTAACATGTCTGTAGTAGACTGTTTCCATAACTTCACATAAGTCTCAACACATAACTTCACATTTTCGGCAGCTTGGACTCTGTATTAAAAGGGAATTCTAGTCTGAAAATCGTTATCGAGAGTAGTCAGCAAAATATGTCGAAGATGAAAGCAAGAGCAAACGAGTGGCTCTCACCGCTGTTGTATTGGCGGAAAAACGCTTTCGTGAGTGTTCCTCGAAGGCTTTTATTTTAGGGGAATGTTATCGGTTTTCAAATCTGAAATGGCTAATGACACAACATTGGTGTGAGTTTTTAGCTAGTAACGTTATATTGACGCAATACATTAATGTTTGAAACTTTCTGAATTAAGTTCAAGGCCTCTGCGATTGTTATCGAGGAGCGCTTTTGACTGCCATTGTAAGTTAGATAAATGAAATTTCGAAGAAATACAAGCTTTGAAAAATAGTCGAAAGTATTTTTTGGGAAATTAGACCGCCGGTTTTTGTTACTTATTCTTTTATTATCTCAAATGTAAGAGATACCAGTTTATTGTTAAATTAACGAAGCTACATTTCAGAATTTTAGGATATTGATTTTTATCGAGTCGGTTATTTTGAGAGATGTAGAGATAAAATTAGTATCAGACAGTTTCAATTTGTTGAATTTAATGTTTATCAACATAAATTATTCCTAACATTTCTATAAATTTTAAAGAAAGAAAAAATTTCGCCCCATACAGGATTTGAACCTGTAACCTTTCGTCTCAAGCAAATTAAAAATTTCGCCACGGGACTGGAATCCTCAGTAGCTCAATTGGTTAGAGCATTCGTCGGCTTGAGACGAAAGGTTACAGGTTCAAATCCTGTCTGGGGCGAAATTTTTTCTTTCTTTAAAATTTATAGAAATCTATCCCAAGCACAGGGCAGGTGCTAAAATAAAAATATATTCCTAACATTTTGTAGTAGCGATTTGAATATACGTGAAAGATAAAATTCCATAAAAGCTTGCCTCTGAGTGAGTGGAAATAGGAAAAGCAATTTTTAAAGACTTCTTAAAAACATTTTTCAAGTTCCGACTAGTTAGAATTAGCACGAAAATGTCTTTTCCTTTAACGCTTTTTTTTATTTTCTTACATTCCTACCGTATTTTGCACATACCTGCTTTTCTTTGAAGCTTCCAGACTTTTAAATCCAGCTCAGTCCATAAGGCATAAACAACGTAAATTTTATACCATTAGAAAATCCATCAGCGTACTTACCTACGTTGCTTTGTACTATTTTATGTGCAAAAAAATAGAACAAAGACTTAACAATTTTAATTTAACCTTTGTAAACATTAGGCGTTGTCAAATAATTGTACAGGTCTATGTTCGATAGGACTTTGTACACTGCCCACTCTATCAATAATTGTCTTTGATCATTAGTCGGTGCCGGCCATGTTTGAACACGTCGCACTCTCTAATTGGCTTCGATACAAATATAACTAGAATAAAGTAATTACTATTTGATAACTTAAAACTTGACCACAGATATTTAAATTTGGACAATGTGACTCAAATATATAGTTACAATAAAAAATATGTGTGTGTATTAATGCACACACGCAAGTAGTAAAATTTATTCATAGTATAATTTTTCGTTGAAAAGAAGTTTCATTTAAAAAACATTACATATCACACGTTGATCGATAATCGGTGTAGAAGTGTTTGGATATAACGGTGTATAGTTGGTGGTAATAAAACAGTTTGTTGTGTGTGTGTGTGTGTTGTTTGGAGTCAAAAAGATTTAAGGTCGTCAGTTTCTGTTAAGTCCAATTCATTTACTAAACACTGTCTTTCTGTTTTTTTGCGCTTTAATACGTATGTATTACATAATACATAAGTTTTTAAATGTATTACGTACTTATATACATTTTTGAGGGTGGGAAATCGCAATATAAATAATTTTATTAAAATTCAATCATTCTGTACGTGTGTCTCGTAGTCCCATTGTAACCATAACCGCACTGATCGTAGCTTCACTCAATCGACATGATTATCCAACTACGGATTTTCCCACGTATTGTGTTTGTTACTCTAATTAAGTTTCAAATGTTAGGCACAAGCATTAGGTCGCCCATCCCAGCCACGACCAGCTTTGCTTCTGATCGACACAACATCAAACTACGTCAGGACTTACATAACCGTTATCAAGCAATATTCACTGGATCAGTGCTGAGAACCTACATTATATCGCGAAACGTCAGACACATCATCAATTATTTCCTGCGTTGCTCGATCTACACCCTACAAATCAGCATCCAACTGATCACCCAAATCATGTTACGGGATAATCTAATCTATCTCGTTGGGATTAAGTTTGAATTTGTGTGAAATAGCAAAATACCGATGACAGGGTACATGTGTTACAGACAAGATCATTAACAGGGTTCGCCCGTCGCAAGCGTTGTCACTAATTTGTATCGGCGAATGACGGACAGACAAACGGATTGATTGACGTGGATTCATTAGTGAACTTTATAAGTGAAACTCGGATTATTTGATGCGAATATAAAAGGTTTTGAATATGCTCTTTAGTGAGTGTGTTTCGACATATTTAAATGGTTAATGTGACATTAATATATGAAACATATTGAAACGAGCTGATGGTGTGATTCTGTAACTGTGCATAATGTATTCTTGATTTTTTATTCTTATTTTTCTGTTTTCTTTTAACAACAAACACGAGATGGTAATATTTTAATTTAAGTACATTATTCCACTAGCGTTTTGCAATTTTTCTTTTTAACAGCAGGAAATCCTTATGGATACAAACTTTTCTCTCAAAAGTGACAGGTTACTACCGACTAAATCCCTTCTCGTTGCCAGTATAGAGGCTATGGGAACGCTTTCGCACATAATCATAACCCCTGCGGCGTTGAATCCAGCAATCCCCTACTCGCAGAGAAAGAGCGCTAAGTCTACTCTGATTGTAACGATACACAGTATTTTAGTATCTTCTCTCCCATATTCCCGAAGAGGTCGGCAGAGGCACAACCAGGGCACCCACGACTAGCCGAAGACACTTAGTACCACAATGTGATAGGTAGCATGCCTATCGCCAACTGGGCACATATTCAATTCCGAGGAACTTTTTTTTATTAGAAAATGGGAATAGTCACATTTTCTTTTTGTTGTCCGACCCAGGATTCGAACCCGGGCCCTCATTAAGTCAAATTCAACACTTGGACCGCTAGACCACAGAGGCGAGGCAACACAGTATTTTATTTCGAACAAAGCAGCTCAAGGACCCTTAACCAATGCAAGTATATCTAAATCGTTTCGGATTTGAGTCTCCGGACAAACTAGCATCTGGTGTTATAGCCTTACCTTACCTATTCCTGGCCGTCAGATCTCGTCTATAAGAAAATCCGCCTACTTTTGTCTTAAAAAGTGAAAATGAGAACAGGAAATTAGGAGTCAAAATAAAAAGAATCTTACACGCGTTTACTTCTTTTAGTCAACTATAAAAGAAGTACTGGTAAAGGAAATCTAAAGTTGGAGGTTATAGCTGATAGGTAATAAGATCACTCGTATAGTAAAACCAGTATTACTAAATTTACCTCACAATAACAAAGTATTGTTTACTTGTATTTAAGAAAACCATTTGAATTTCTACTAAATTTCACCAGCGACAGATTCCAGTCAACACTTGTACAACCTCAAAGGAAACAAAGGGGCAGGTCGTACATACAAATGTATTTGTGGCAACAAACAGACGATTGACGTTAACTGATTAGTGGATGGAAATCCAGAATAGTTTCGGGATGTGAAGCTTTGCAAATGTTTACGGAACATCTAGATATAATAGTGACATGTCCGTTTGACAGCTATTATTTCGAATGATTTAGTTATCTACGCAGTTAAGATATATTTAGTTATTTCAACCAAATAGCTAGTAGCTTGATAAGATAAATTCATCGCTCTAAATCTTATACACTTATAACTCGAGATCTGCGGACCAATTTGGTTTTTGTTCGTTGGATTTCTTCGTCCCGAATAACAAAATACACCTTAAAAATAATAAAAACAAAAAAATATGAAAGATGAATCGTCTTCGATGAAAGGTTGCTTAGAACCAGGAGAAGGGCATCGGGTATATTTTATCTCGCACAACAGCGGGGAAACTAGTATAATCTAAATTCCCAATGCACAAAATCACATAAATGGCAATCTAAACGAGTGTATTAAAAGAGTTTTAGCGTGTTAATAGAGACAGTATATTATATAAGTACTTGCGAAATGTGAAGACGTGAAACTATCCTCGAAACCTTCGTTACGGCTGATCTCGTCGTTGAACTCACGATCTTAAAAAAAAACTATTAGACGACCATCAACAAGAGCGCACAAAATGTTATGTATACTGATTTCCTGTTTGCAAAAAGATGAAACACACACACATACAAGAGCAAAATTTTTAGCTGTAAAATCATTACGGTTAAAATGTTACTGCGTATCACCGTATTTGGTCCTAGATCTCTATGTAAAACCAAAATATATTGCCACTGAGTGTCGCTTGCAGAGATTAAGTGGTGGTTGCTTTCCAGCTCCACTTTGTCTATGGACTTCATCTGACCATATCTTATGTAAGCGACAGGTTATCAAAGTAACAAATGCCTGAACGCCGTCAAAATTATTGGTGCTGTTAAAAGAGGCCAATATAAAAAACTCAAGCAAAATGTTGTGTAACAGTACATTGTACGGTTGATGTACACAAATATTGTGTGTATGTCAATGTATGATAATAGACTCAATATTATCATGATCATCTCAATATGAGAAGCAAGAATAAGGACGCGTATCCCGAGCTCTCCCTTTTAAATGTAAGAAACAACCGGGATATTTGATGTAGAATGATGATTAGATGTATTTTTTATTAATAAAAAACTAAAACTAGACACTTCAAATAATTATAATTCAAAGAATATATACTGTGGTACTGTTTAAATTATGCGCTTCGGTTATATTATTCAAGCTTCGGAAGTCTTAATGTATTTTAAAATATCTATATAGATTTGATATTACACATAATAAATCATTTCGCTTAAATTTAGATTAGGTCAGCCAATTTAAAAATAAAAGTATAAAGTGTAAAAAAGAGTAAAAAGTATAAAGCCCAAGCGCATAATTTACATAGTAATACTGCAATTTCAATTTTATAGCATAAATAACTTTAATATTTGCATGAAACTTTTGTTGTGTTCGTTTTATTATGGGTCAAAGCTTACTGGTTTCACTTTTATACCCTCATCAACTTTAATGTTTGTATTAAATACTCACATTATTTCCCGATTACTTTGTTTTAATTTAAAAACCATCGGTTTCACTTTTACAGTCTCTTGAATTTCAATATTCACAAGTAACTCACACACGATGACGTATTAATGTTATTCTTATTTAAAACCAACCGGTTCCGTTTTTAAAGTATCAGCTACTGTTAAATGGTCGTTTTAAATATTTATACTAATAGTTATTAAATTTATTTTAATACAAAGGCTACACTTTTCTAACATCACAAGGGCTCCTGTGACTAATTCTACCTACAATAATAACTCGCAACTTATATTACACTGTGTAAACAATACATAATTAAATACTAGTAGTAATAGTAGCACAAGTAAAATAATAATATTTTGAAAGTACAACACTTCTGAACATACTTTCTCTAGGAAAACTGGAAAACTGATGAAATAATGTGAATTTAACATTAATGATTTTGATATTCATTTTTCTTGTTGATTTTGCTGATAATGTGACATCCATTCTAAATTCTCCCACTTTATTTTTCTATTTCTTGAATTTTCTTCGTGAATCTGCTTTTCCTTCTCTTTTCTTTGGTTTAATATTTTTTTTAATAAATGTGAAAATGACAGCTTGCCTGTTTTCTATGGTGGTTATCAGCTATTATTCTTTATCCTGTCCAGCACGTTTTACCACTCATAATTACTATAATCCAATATCACGATGACAAATTTGCGGGCCATTATAAGCCATATCCACCTACATTTATCTTCTCACCCGAAATCCAGAAATTCCCGGAGCATTCCCGTAAAATTGTATCACATAAGAGGAGATTATGGAAGCAATTTCAACATCAAACGATTCTGCCGCCTCAAAACAAAGCGACGCTTCCTAGTTTATTGGTAGTTTTTTGGCAGTGATCGGGTATGTTGGAAAAATTACAGGTCTTTA
>NJDC01000369.1:157469-174577 GCA_002245475.1 Calephelis virginiensis
CCCCCCCCCCCCACACACACACACACACACACACACACATTCATATATACACGTCAAACTTATAACACTCCTCGTTTTCCGTCGGGGGTTAATGAAGTTTTACTAACGACTTCACCAAGGACTTAAAGAATGCATTGCCAGAAAAATTATAGCATCTGCGACATATATTTACAAGGCTTGTGTTACCATTGCACTCAATGTATAAACGAGACAACCTAGATTGTTAGATAATACCTACTGTTGCCGGGTGATAAAACTGTTTTACGCCTACGCAGATAAAGTAGCTCTTTTGCTGTGGCTATTTTAGAAAGAAGAAGAACGATATCTATGATTCAAAACGCAGGAACTACGCATCTACCGATACTGGTATATGTACAATTAGTAAGTTCATTTTAATTTGACCGCCTCGTTGGTCGAGTGGCTAGCGTACTCGCCTAACTACATCAACCAACCGCGAGGCTCGGGTTCGATTCCCGACGGGGGCAGGCATTTGTGTGATAAACATTCAGATGTCTGCATTTCCGGGTCTGGGTGTTTATTAAATTTATTCTGGTATCTATTTAAGTATTTCTATGTACTAGTATCGTTGCTAACACCCATAACACAAGCACATATGATTTGCTTACTTTGGGGTTAGATTCAATTTGTGTGATTTTTCTAGGGATATTTATTTGTTTATTATTTAAAAAAAAATATTAATTTAGTAGTTAAGTTCCTTTGGTTAGTTATTCAACATTTGGTCAATTATAATTGATAATTATCTCCTTTAGGAGTAAAAGTGGTTGCCTGGGTAGGGCTGTTGCCACTGCCTTGGCTATTTCTATCGTCATAATGACTCTGTCATGTTTTGGTCTTGAGAGATGGGTAGCCCAAAAGAATTGCACAGTTGGCCTCATTACCGGCCTAGACAGAGACGCAGCCATAACATCTAAGATGTATATAGGCTGTTACTTAGTCTAGAGACCTATGTGAGCATATATTGTTTAATGGCTAAAATGCTGCTAACCTTTTCCAACTTCACCGGACTATAATACCTGTGTGCTTGTTCACTAACTTCTCATGTAAAAAAAACGGCTCTAAGTCTTTATAAATATGGTATCTATAAACCATAGTTATCTGTTTCCACTTGCTATTAATAGTATCGCATGTCCACTATTTATTCCATAAAAACATGCAAATGTAACTTATGATTCGGGCCATACGATAGCGACGTACCTGTTACATTTATGGGATCTATAGGCAATCATGGCTGCCTCTTTCTGTCAGAAGCATCACTTGTTGGCTATTTTATCACTTGAAGAATTCATAAATTTTCACTATCAATTTAAGTAAACCATAACATATAAGACTTCAAAATCTGATACTCCAGTAACAACGAATATTTTATAACTTAAAACGACGTAAGAATTTCTAATGATAAATTCAAATTTCGACTCATGGGAACAAAGCAATCACACGTCGAGCAAAGGTTAGTCCATCGCCTGCGGTTAAACTTACATATAAACTTGTGGTACAAAGAGCGAACGGTGTGACTTCGGCGTGGCGTGTCGCAGTTGATTAAAATTAGCCGTGTTTCAGCACGTTCCAATCTGTTGCGGTTGTACTAATTGGATTTGTAATTTGTTATCCGTTTTAATTTTACTTCTACTTTTGGTGTCCTGATTTGCATTTGAAATCACTGTTTTAATTAACTTTTCATTTGTATGATATATTGCAAACTAGTTGTGATAATAATTGCGAAAAGCTGAAAAAGCAGTTCACGTAATATTTAATTTTTTTTCATAGTTTAGACATTTTAATCTTTATATATTACTGACTGCTGCTTGCAACTTGATTCGCGTGATGAAATAATTATTTTACAAAAAAAGTTGTGATACTATAGATCAGTATGATTTTTTCTAAATTTAAATGTTTTTTATCATAAAACATTAGACTTCCGATTTTGCACTCATTTTAAAATTATCCTTTTCCTTTATCAAATTCAATCACACCAAATTATATCCAAGTCAAATAGAAGCACCTACAATAACTCAAAAACTTTAAAAATCTAACTTAGCTATGCATATTACTATTTTTTTCCATTTTCAATTAACAGAATTTATTCGATTTCATTTTTATTATGCAACACATATTTCAAAATTTGCAATTGGAGGAGGTAAAAACTTAAAATACACGACAATCTAGATTAAAATAGGATTGATGTTTGGGCATCTGCTACTTATTCATTTTCCATGAACATTACGTCACTACGAACAGTGAAACTTTATAATATCGTCCCTCACACAGTATACTAAAGAGTTATTAAATTTTCAGAGTCGGCATCGCACTTAAAACATATACCTTATATTGTGGATGTCCGTGAAGTCCATGTGTTTACTATTTTTCATTTACTGACTCTTCTTTACCCAATGAAACACAATGAAAACACATGACATAAAAAAAAGCAAACGTGTATATCTGTTTTTTGAACATTGTAGCGTTATGTCAAAGTCACATCAAAAGTCGACGAATGTCTAAAGCCCTGAAGGCTTATGCTCTACATTGACATACGTAGGATGGAACACAAGTCAAAAATAAGAGAATCTAGTACCAGCTTATGTGCCTGGGTTTGAGGAACTTTGTTCACCAAGTTTCTGTCATGACTAGCTTTTAAATACACGATTTTACCACAAAAGTAGTATTTTATCTTTGACATATACCCAAAGTTGAACCAAGCCAGTCCGTCTTGGTTTAGTTATAATTCCAATAACTAAAAAAACTTACCGAGCATTCTGTCAAACACCATAAAGTTTTAGGGGCGGGATGAAACCGGCGTGTTTGTATAAAATTAGAAAACAATAATGAATTTGGAGCGATACAGGTCTAAAAGTTTCGTCACATTTGGCATTCGATACTTTCTGCATACCACGTAAGGGAATTGCTGGGAAGATATTAGTATGTAAAATTTAAGATTAAATGATGAAAATTTTCATATAAGGGGAGATAAACGAACAAGTAGACTGGTAAGTATATTCACCTAAAAGTGGGCACCACACCCGAAGTTTCACACTAGCAAATGAAGTAGTATTTTCTTCCTTTAAGTCGTAAACCTTTGTCAACACCATTCCATATTTTCATAAAGTTCAATCTAACACCAAACCACTAGGCAAAGGTGACAAAAACATAAATGACACAATGTATTTGTAAGTACAGTAAGGGATAGCGCATATTTGGACGGACCGTCATCGGGCGCATTGCAATAACAGACAGAATAATGTAATGCGAAGTAGAAAATGTCAAAGAAATCAAACAGATATAAACGCTAGTTGTCGAATTTTGGGAAAAACAAAATAGATTTCTGTTCTAATAAAATATGTTTTAGACATTTTTAAACAATAAGTAAACGCCAGTCAATTCAATCAGTCACGAGTTGGGTTTAAATATGTGTTGACCAATGCAGATATCAACTTTATGCAAACGTCAGTCACTCCTTTACACTGTAGGATATGCATCGGTCACAGACGTGAATGTGAAAGAACTAACACCAAAACCCACCATGTAAGGGACGTCTTAAAAGTTCAAAGTGTCAAAGCTAAAAATGCACATACATCATTCGCAAATGTAAAAGTTGCGCCGCGAAAATCTGATCAAGAACACAAATACAAAAATCCGAGTGAGCTTGGAAGTTTGATTCTACACGAAAAGTTTTACTGCAAAATCAACGAATTGTAATCTGATGGAGGTAAATACTTGACTCCTTTCTGTACTTGACTTGTGGTATTTCAGCATTTATTTCAATAAATAATGTTACGTATTAAGTAAAGATAAACGTTTTTAAGGTTTTTGGTAGTAATTCTGATGATGTGTTAGACGTTTAAAGTATCTGCGAAAATCAGATCGTGTTATACTAGAAATTCTGAGTGAGTGCGGAAGTTTTATTTATGCACGAACATATTTATAACATATCAACAAATTACCTACTAATAGAGATAAATCTGTATTTGGTCCTTGAATTATAGAATATATCATTTTAACCTCTGCAAATGAGTAGGGACTTACTGGATTCGTTCAGGACGTACTATGTGGTACAGGATACGCCAATCAATCACTAATTACTAAATTTCAATTAAAAAATATATATTTTTTTTATCCAATAGACATAGTGATGAGCAAACATGAAAATTTAAACATAAAAGATGCTCAATTAGGTAAACTAACTTATCGCAAATACGAAACAAAACTAAAATGTTAGAAATACTTTTCTCTATCCTCATTTCAGGATACAAACAAATGTATCCATTACCCGAGAAATAAATGTGGGGTAATGGGAAAATATAACAACATCCACGCAAGCCATATGGAACTTCTCACACAGAATATAGGAGATTGACATGCATGGGACCGTTACATTATACGAAATGTTCTTATAATAACAGACGTCATTTGTGTTATAAGGGTTGTGATTACTCGTTAACTAGGCCTATTTAAAGCAAGGCACACATAATATTTTTATTATACAAAAGTCTCGTATATAAAAATAATTTTCACGCATATCCACGAAGAGGTAGGCAAAAAAATAAACAAAACTTTTGCCAACCGGGCATATATCCAATCCTGGGCAACGTTATTTCCAATAGGAAATTGAAAATACGTATTTTTTATTTTTTTACTGCCCGACGCATAGATTGAAACCGGGACCCTAAGAAGTCAAGTCAGAGTCACAGAGGCAATATATCGATTATAAAAACACAATAAGAAACGGTTCTGTGTTGGAGTCTTACATTGTTTACATTTGTTTTGTTTAACTATCTACCATTTATTTCTAATTTATTTTTTATTTCTAAATTTGCTGTCATGTTTTTACCCTCGATGGAAAAATACGTATGTTATAAGTTTGAGTCTAGTGTGGTCGAGATCGAGAAACCTACTCATCTACGAAGTTCAAGGTACTGCTTGAGGCTTGCTACGCATCTTTTTTCTTATTACCTAATCTTTTGCCCACATTTAAATATGCTTTTTCTAAATTAAATAATTATGGTATACACTACTTTTGCTATTAAATTAAAAAATGCGAGGCTTATTTTAAATTAGTAAAACATTTATCTTAAATGTTCTACACCAGTAATAACTTCATTTTATCGGACACTAGCTTCGTAGCGCTTAACATTAATAACATTTGCATTTAAGTAAAATAAAGTAGTTTTTTTCTATTTTTCCTGCGATTTTGGCGGGTTTTCTCTTCATATGATCCTTCTCCTAGTAATAACCAAGACAACAAAAAATAATGAGCAAAATTATTCCATCCGCTTAGGCATGATGCGATGACCACGCTAAATGTGCACCACCCTTTACTTTTTATGATCTTTATCACAAACTCCAGCCCCCTTAACAAGAAATTTTTCACATGGTCGATTCTAAAACTGATTTTAATAATTAAGTTTCGCTGGAAAAGTCAAAATATGTTTTTGACATTTTGTGCGTGAAAACTCTAAATAAAACTTAAACGTTTCTTACGAATTATTTCTAGTGGTATGGAATAGAAATGAAAACTAACGAAACATTAATTTAGTGTGTGCACACAATAAATTTGTAAACGTTACAGCAACTTAAATTAAATATCCAATACATAGTCACAAATGAAAATAAAAGTACATTTAATTACTCTTGTTCTACCACATTCTCATTCATTCATTACACATTCAAAAACGTTCAGTCATTTTTACAATCTATATGCGACTTCATTCATTCATTTGACACTTCTTGAATTTGTATGTCAAGAGTTTCCATTTGAATAGACGAAAACTTTGTACGATGGAAACAGACCTACCGCAACATAGACGAATCCATGACGAACCCTAACCAATAATGTGTCGCGTTCAATCAATTCCTCAGCCATCAAAAGCCGGTTAGTTGACTAACTTAATTGTGCAGGCTTTTCTCTATTATTAGGTCGTAATGAAACGCAATAAGGTTGGTTTTGGTTTGGTTTTTTGTTATATCATTTTAATTTCAATTGGTTTCCAAACTTAAGCGCTGATTCGTTATTTCCGTGGCATGTGACCGAGTGTTGCTCTTCTTTGATTAAAATCTGTGATGAGTTTATGGTACTTTATAGAGCATCCGACTATTCGTTAGTGTGAATTGATATCTATCTATATCTTGTTTATGGCTTTTACTTCACTTCAAAGTATAAATAAAGCATCGCTTTCCGCTGTCTGTCGTTATGTAGGTTAAGCATACCTTTAAAATTACGCATCCGATTTTGATACCGTTTCTTTAAATAGATAGAGTGATTCAAAAGAAAAGTTTAAAAGTATAATAATGTAGATCATCTGCCTTCCTGCCAGGCAGCTCGTAAAAGGCGAGCATAGGATTACAATCTCTAGCACCGTTATATCTGACTAGATGGTAGAGTTTACTTATTTCTGCCGCCACAACGTCAGTGCTTGCCGTTGACGTGTTCGGGTTTGGAGGATAAGGTAGGCGGTAAACTTACTTTTACTTGAGGCCTAGCATCTCGGCCTCGAGTAAAAGTAATTATCTTTTTTTTATTAACTCCATTACCTTTGGTGTAGAGAGGAGTAATTCTTTTATCATCACGAAATCCATCTGCTTATTTGCCTACCAATATCGTACGAAAAATAGAACTTTGTACACCCTGAATGATAGACAGATAGTGATTAAAGATGTGGAGAAAAAAAAAATTGTAAATGACAAAACCGTGGTTGCATGTAGAAGTTCATGTGAATTCCAAATAAAATTGGAATTGAAAAACATTGAATCGGAGTGAATCTAGCCCCAAAATAAGCATAACTTATTGAGCTTGTATTATGGCGGTTAGTCAATAATACTAAAACACAAAAGTACCTAAATAGATAAAAGATTAAATGTAAGATACAACCAGTCCCGAAAAATACTGATATCGATGCTCAACAACTGTCTGCACCTATAAGAAATCGAACCCGAACCACGCAGTTGACTGATAAGGTTAGGCGTGCACGCTAACCCTGTTGCAAAACAAGGCGATATAAAAAGTAATAATATAAGGAATTGTTATTTATATGTTCGATAGGTTTCATCTTCGGCACTTCATGAATTCCATAATTTAAAATAGCTGAAGTTTACAGTTTCTTATAATAAGTTACAATTTTGGATGTTATACCAAGTTGATTTTTTATATCCATAGTTACCGCGCAAACGAAACCACGGTTAGAGTCTAGTTTTGCTTAAGTTTATTACAGTAATGAAAGAAAAATTATCCGAATGGAGTCTGGGCAGGTCATTAGTGATACAAATGATAGTTATTAAGCCAGCAATAACGTCAAATACCATTAATCAGAAAGTTTCTCATACCTACACGAAACCCGAATTGGATCAGTTAGAAATCCATTAAGGTCTTACTAGAATAAAAATACATGAAATGTTAAATAGGGAAGGAATGATATTTGGAATGAAAATACTATTCGATATTTAAGTATCGACACCGTTCAATTATCTGAAAAGCCCAAAAGCACTTTTATATGGATTTTGTTGTTTAATTAACTGTTTGTTAAGTTACTAGCAAATTGATAAAGAAATAAAAATACAGTTCATCAACATCGATACACTAGACTTATTGCTATTCAACTGAAGAATAAAAATAATAAACTATCTATTTGTCATCGTTTAATTTGTGCTTATCGGCCGTCAACTTATTAAATGTAAAGTTAATTGACAATTTAAAACACGATACTTTTAATAAGATTAAATATCTTTTAATATTCAGCTAAGTATGCAATTTGAACCTAAGCACTAACTCAATTCAAAAAAACATAATTACTTAAAGAATGGCCGTGTATTACTAAACATAGTACTTAATATAATAGATTATAGATAATAATAATATAAACAGATTTGAATAGATTATTATATGTTTTAATACAATAGATTCAGATAGCGGTTTTTTTAAGTTACGTAATTAAATCTTACCAATAATGACAATAACATATCGATACTTTTGAATTAACAAAAGGTACATCACTACACATAAGTACATTAAGTTTATGCGCATGTGAGCTTATTTTATCTTAAAAATTGTTCTTTCGCAAATGCTCATCGATCGCAAGAAGGCTTTCTATTAAAGTATCGCGTTTCAGTATATTTTATAAAAAATATCAACATCACAATCTACATAATGGACCACCACGCTTTCAGTGACTTCAAACTCGATGTGAGGCCCGAGGGATTAGATAATGCTTTTTACATTTACCAAACCTACAGCGGGTTAATGTTGAGGAATACTAGACGTAGATGTTTTTTACCACCAAGCATGGATTATGTCTTTTGCAAGTATTTTAATGTATGTGCAGGATCACTTATTAGCACTTTTCGATATACTTTACAATTTTATGATACAATATGTTAAATTAAAGTAAGATTATTATAAAAACTAAAATAAAAACAAAAAATATCAAATGTTAAAAACCAGCATTAACATAGAGTAAAGTATCTATCCATAGATAAAGAATATATGAGATAAACACACCTCACTTTGTATTTTTTATCGAAGTTTGCTACTCTAGGTATACAACACTACACTAACTTATTCAGCTTTGTCCTTAACATCATTTGCAATGTATCCATGATATTGAGGAGCTGGATGTTCATATGGTAGTGAAGTATGTATTGTTGAATTAATCACAATAATCATGAGCACAGTTGCAGCTGGATTTGTTTCAACAGCTCTACAACAAGTCAACGACAACATCAAGTTTTTAATGAGAGGCCGCGCTACGATCTGGTTGAAGATTTAATAATTCTATTAATGCGTTACAAGCAACGTTTATATCATTTATATTAAATAATACATTATTCTAATCATAATAGTTTAAGAGCAGTAAAACTGCAAAAAACCGACTCCAATTATTCCATTGCGACATCGAAATGTAATCATTATTTTTTCGACAGCTAATGATTCCGATATGATATCACATGAATGATAAGACTAGTTGTTTTTGGGTTATTTTTATAATGCAAATCTATAACACAAATCTAGTAGTAACATGTTGGTTAAAATTATACAGGACATACTCGTAATCATGGCTTGCCTTTCTAAAAAACCAAAATCAGATCAAGTTACTGCGACACAAACATAAAAAGATAAATAAATAGAAAAAAAAGTTTCTTCACGCCCATATCCGCGTAGAGGTAGGCAGAGGCACACCCAGGGCACCCACGATTAGCCGAAGATACTAAGTCCCACAATGTGATAGGTGGCAAGCTTATCGCCAACCCGGGCATATATCCTATCCCGAGCAAGTTTTTTTTTTATTAGAAAATTAGAAAAACTCTATTTTCTTTTTGTTGCCCCACCCGGGATTCGAACCCGGGACCTCATGCAGTTGTCCAACAACTGAACCACTAGACCTCAGAGGCGAGAGAGATAAATAAATAAACATGCAATATGGGTTTCAAAAATGTTCTAATAAGGATTCTTAAATTCTGTATCGTAACCGTTTTGCTTTTTTTGATGCAATTGAGTTTTTATTTTATATATATGTTTGTCAAGCGATTACTCGGCCAATAAAAAAAATAAGTATCTTCACGCCCATATCCCCGAAGAGGTAGGCAGAGGTACAACCAAGGCACCCACGACTAGCCGGAAGACTTTAAGTCCCACAATGTGATAGGTGGCAAGCCTCTCGCCAACCGGGCACATTTCCAATCCCGACCAACATTTTTTTATTAGAAAATTGGAAAAATCCAATTTTCTTTATGTTGGCCGACCCGGGATTCCAACCCGGGACCTCATGCAGTCAAGTCCAACACTCGGCCAATAAAAGATAGATTTTAGAGTTTCATTTTTGGAATGGTAGGTCATGTTTCCAACACAAAAAATTAAAAATCTAATGTAAATGTAACTTTAAAATATTTTGTGTGTTGTGGTTTTCAAAGTATACTTTGTAATACATACATTTTTCACTTACGTTGACAATCTCGAGGACGTTATTGTGAAATTTGAGTCGATTGTGAAGTTGTGTTTAATTTAAACAATAAGTAATGTTGTTAAATTTGATTACTCCCTTTAACCTTTCGAACGAATATTGTTATCATTAAACACAGTTATAACATTTAATCCCTTTGTAAACCTTAATAGTCTTGTAACAAAACATTATCTCCTGGAAACCCCCCGATTACTTATGCGAAACTCGTGAAGACTATCGAATGTCTTGTTAGTGCGAACAATACGGGGTTAAAGAGGTCTCTAATAGGACACTGTAAACCCCGAATGAAGGCTCAAACTCCATCACTGGATATTGACCAAGATGGCGAGCGTCATAAATTCCAGCGGCCATTGTTAAATTTTCAATAAATTTAGGGTTGTCCCTGTTTATTTTTTCTTAAGTAATTTTAAAATATTTATTTAAAGTTACCATAAATATTCACACATTATGAATATTTCTTCAAAAATATCTAGTTTTTATGGTCAGTATACTTAAATTAGATTTACTCGTATGATTAGATATGTCCATCTGTTTGTTATTCGTTCTCATGGAGTTTTTTTTTTAAATAAAAGTAGTCCAAATTACTCCTTATTACATCAGCTACCTATCACTGAAAGTTATATCGACATTGGCCCGACCGTTTCAGATAAATTGTAAAAATGTTATTTTAGTTATATATACTATCTATGTTCATATTACGCATGTAGTAAGAATCTGTTATAACCCGCTTAGGCCAGGAACAGACGTTTTATTTTACTATGATATTCTGTAGAAGACCTATAACTGTACCTAATGGTACGAATAAATTGAATTAAACTTTTAAGAAGTATCTTCACGCCCATATCCCCGAAGAGTTAGGCAGAGCCACAACCAGGTTACCCACGACTAGCCGAAGATACTAAGTGTCATAATGTGATAGGTGACAAGTCTATCGCAAACCAGGCACATATCCTATCCCGAACAATATTTTTTTTATTAGAAATTTGGAAAAATCCAATTTTTTTTCCGTGAGACCCGGGAGTCAAACCCGGGACCTCATGCAGTCAAGTCCAACAACTGAACCTATTTTATAGTTATTTTGAAGTTAGTTACGACGTACGTTTATGGAATTCAATTTAGATATTAAAATGAAGTAGAACCTTTGTATCTATGTTCAAAAAGGGGAAGTTCATTTCGTTGTAGGTTTTTATTGTGTGTTTGCTACGCTATTACTTAGAAAATGTTAAACCGATTTTGTTAATTTTCATTTGGGAAGACAGGTTGTCATTTTAAAATAATCCTATGTTAAATTTATATACTGATTAGTTATTGCGTATCATTTAATAATGCACATATCTTCATCCATAAAGACGTCATCATTGATCTCGCCTAAAAGGGCTCAAAACCACAAGTGGGATGTTAATAAAAATGATGTAGAAATGATGTTACAGAGGGTTTTTTTTCAGTTTACTGCGTTTCATTATTGATGAACATGTAAACATGTAATCTAATGTCACCTTTGAATTTGACATATAGAATAAAAAATATGTCAAAATATTTTAAATACGTATAGTGATGAAATAGATTTTAGAACTGTTTTTATAAACAATTTTTCCTTTTATTGCTTTCAATTGTACTATAAATTTTGATAAAATTATTGAGTTATTGACTTTTTATGGGACAGCTAATTACATTTTTCATGAGTAAATTTGATGTGAATCTTATTTTTATAAACATTTGATTGATGTATAGATTGTTTGTTTAAACTATGATTTTAAAACATATTTTAATGTGAAAGTTATTGTATAGTTTGTATAATTAATTTTTAAAAGTATTAATATCTGTTAAAATAATAAGAGAAATATACTTTTTTAACTGTGTTTTTGCAAAACAATGTTCACAAAACCTTTAATTTTAATTATCGAAAAGATGGATTTTCTTACTTCGAAAACTATATCCCTAATTTATAATGTATATAATACTCTTAATGTTATTAGTCAAAACAATTTTAAGAAAGTGTGTTTCGTATTTTTGACATACTCTTGTTATAAGATAAAATATATTTAACAATTAGCTTAAAAAATCTGTAACTTTTATTATTCAATACATATTTTAATAAATCAAATATTATTAATTCAAATAAAATGTATACTCAGTGATATTCAAGAAATGTACATTTATAAACATACAACGAAAGAAGATATAAACAATGAACGATGTCCCGAGCTGGAACGATAAGTGCTTTTGAAGATAAGCAGAAAGTAGTTTAGGTAGGTATTGGAAATAATATTTAATTTTTTTAAGCCTAAATCTTCATTTTTTTTGAAATTTCATTACTAAGTAAAATGTACGATAAAAACGGTATGTAAAAATTAAAAGGTAGACTTCTTTTATACAATTTAAATACAAAGTAAAAAAGTCAACTTGATTCAGGATACGTGACCTGATCGAAAATTCGTAAGACGGACGAAGAGTAAACAGCCGGCGCGTCTTAGGAGAGGAAGTATCTGCCTCTCTTTCTACGGCGCGGAGAAAATATAGATTATGCTTAGGCCTGCTGTTTCGTTTAGACGGCGCAGGGCGCTTGCGCGAATGTTCGTGTTGTCATGTTTGTGAACGATAGCGCAATAAATGAATATTGTATTCTACCACATAAATGATAGAACTTTCAAACTGATTAAATCAAAGAAAGACGTGAAAAAATATTTCCTAATCATTTCAAAATATCAAAAATGCACAACGTTAACATTCAAGTTTTCATTTCTGGCGGCACTCTCAGAATACAACTAGTCGTTTTTTTACTATTAGAAATGTATTAATAAAATGAAATGTATAGAAATATAAAGAAATTTATTAAAAGGTAAACTAGTTTTATAAAATTGAAACACAAAGTGAAAAATTTCAAACATATTTACACATATTAAATATAAAATACTTAATTAATATTTAACAACCCTAGATAAAACTGACGCAAAACAACCTCTTCACTATTATGAAGAACGGATAAGCCCTCTCTGAAACAAGATACACTACAAAAGGGTCCCCATCAAAATTCGGACGCAAGCCATATTTATCATTTTCCGCAAAATTTTCACTTGAACTGACACATTAGCGTAGCGCTAGGGCGTCGGGGTTATTTTTGTATATTTTATTGAATAACTCGTCGCTTCATCTATCTTTATTACGTTTGTCGAAAATGTACAAGATATTTTGTGACAAAGGTTAAGTGTATTTTATTTAGCACAGGATAAAATATTACTTACAGGCAATTTCCGAAATCAATATCTGTTTGGAGAATTCTCTGAAACATATCTGTTGTTTGAAAATATTCATGTGTAATTTTATTTCTGTTACTTAGAAAAAAGTTTTATTTTTACTTGTAAAAGTAAACTAAAGTATCTTCACGCCCATATCCCCGAAGAGGTAGGCAGAGGCACAACCAGGGCACCCACGACTTTCCGAGGACACTAAGTCCCACAATGTGTTACCAGGCACATATCCAATCCCGAGCAACATTTCTTTTATTAGAAATTATCACATTTTCTTTTTCTGGAATCGAACCCGGGACCTCATGAAGTCAAGTCTAACACCTGGACCGCTAGACCACAGAGGCATGATATATTTACTTGTACACCTTCAAAGCCTGTTCATCTGTGCTTTATCAGACAAAACTTTAAACAAAGCTTTATCTGATGCTATTGTAGATGGATATAAGTACCTACCTGGATTGATATTTCACAATAAAACCATTTGGGTGTTATAAGTGTAATGAGTGTGGAGGAAGCTAGGCAAACCTGCAAGGATCGTGGCATCTTACATCAGTAGTCTCTGCCTTTGGCATAAGGGGATTCAGTTTTGTTTCTAGTTTTATTTATATAAAACTAAAATTTTAAAGTTTCAATAACCGCAAGGAAAACCTGCATTCAAAGTAGCTAAGAACCATTTCGATTAACTAAACTTTTAAAGAAAAATCCGCATCAGAATCGGTCCATCCGTTCAAAAGTTATGATACCACAGTTAGACACACACATCCATTGCGTCTGGGGTTAATAAATACATATTTTGACAAACATTTGTGAAACAACGTTTAGAAGAATTGTAGAAAACTGTTTTGTGTTTTGAAATAGTACTAATATCGTACATGCGAAAGTTTGTGGGATTGTTTGTTTGTCCGTTACTCACGCAAAAACTACTGAACCCATTTTCATTTAATTTGGCACACACATTAAGGGTAATCTGGATTAACACATAGAATCCTCTTTATCCCGAAAAAATGTTTCTGTGAGATCATTAACCATGCGGGCAATGCCACGGGCAACACCTAGTTGTTACTAAAAGAGACGAGTCCGAAGGGTTGCGTAGTTGCAAGAATAAGTTAGGAACATATGAGAAAACTAGTAGTTTTTAATAGGATATTACAAATTATTGCTTATGTCTTTTAAATAATTTGATTTTTATTTTCTTTGTATAGATAACCTAGTTTTATTTGCGGGTTCTTAAAATAAGTTATTTGTCTAAGTCTGATGTACGTCTCCTTTAAACCAATTTTCACGATTTTTTTTAATTGAGACTTTTTATCCATTTTTCTTTTATGATATTAGAAGGCAAACAAGCACACAGATTTCCTATTGATAAGAAATTCACGCCGTCTAGAGACACCACAGTGTTAAAAGTACGTTGCAAACCTAAGGTCCGGGTTGTCTCCAGCAAAGGTAAGTTTACCAGCTACTTTACCCTCCGAACCGGAACACGTCAATGGCAAGCACTGACTTTATGGTGGCAGGAATAGGTAAGGCAGTGGTACCAATCCGGGCAAGTCGCTGCGAAATTCTGCCACCTAATAGGACGTCACGGTGTTAGTGACGGTAAGTGCTCGCCTTTTACGAGCTGCCTGGTAGGAGGTCTATTCTGCAAAAGAAGCCCGGACCAGCGCAGGTAAATATATTTTATTTTACATTTTTCACCCTTTGAATTTAGGAGTTAGAAGGGAAGAGGGGCACACATTTTACTTCTTTGACACTGTCTACGTATCAAACGATAACGTCTGGATTTTTTTTTATTAACATCAATTCCATTTTTATTTTTTCTTCTATTTGCCATTTTTGGCAAGGTTTTGCCATTTGCGTTGGCATTTGCCATTGGTCAAGTTCAAGAAGTCAAGGTCAAGAAATTTGCATCAACTTGTGTCAAATTTACCAAAATCTTGATAAATGTATAATAGTCATAAGTTATCAATAAGTCATTTCAGGGTCTAGTGTAAAGCGGTGGCTTCATTACTCAAGCTCATATAGAAACATTTGGCGACAACTATGAAATACACGATACGTTAATTTCTTCATGATAATTTCATTTGTGTACTTTCACTGTAATAAATTGTAGAAAATGCTACCAAAGTTAACTAATTTAACTCAATATAAATACTAAATTCAATAATTACTATGAAACTTCGACCATCTTTTTTTTCGATGTCGCCAAAACTCCAGTACCATGTTTAAAGCCTATCTATAAATACCCCGTATCGCCATCACTGTAATGATAAAACGAAAAATAGATAGCGAACGTAACGTTCCTCGTAAAAAATAACCAGTTACGAAGGATTGTTCCAACCTTCGTGAGTACGATCCGTTAAAGTTGAAATCTATTTCGCAAGAGGAAAATATAAATAAACTAAAGAGGATCCTAATGGGTCGGTCTTTGGCTGGGTCTCGGCCACTTGCGTCCCTTCGTAAATCATTCCGGGAACGCTTTTTCTGCGTCGGTTTCAATTAGAACATTCCATTTGGTGTACCCTTCTGTCTATGGGCTCCAAAATGACTTCACTTTTTGCCAAAATTAAAGCTACGCGGTTAATGAAACTATAATTACGGATGTTTGTGAGGAACGCTTAGTTGGAAAAATCTATTATACAATGCTGAGCTTGTGTGGTCTAGCGGTTCAGTTGTTGGACTTGACTGCATGAGGTCTCGGGTTCGAATCCCGCGTCGGGCAAAAAAAAGGAAATTTGTTTTTTCCAATTTTCTAAAAAAAAATTTGCTCGGGATTGGAAATGTGCCCGGTTGGCGAAAGGCTTGCTTGGACATTGTGGGACTTAGTGTCTTCGGCTAGTTGTGGGTGCCCTGGTTGTGCCTCTGCCTACCCCTTCGGGGATATGGGCGTGAAGATGCTTTAAGCTTCTACAAATAGCTATGACAAAATTTGGAAAATTAGTAAAAAACACAAACTTGACAAAAGAGAAAAGTTCTTCCCGTATTGTTCAGAATCTCGTGTGAAAAATTAGACAATTCCTCCTGCCAGACAGCTCGTGATAAAAAGCGAAATGGGATTCTTAGAAGTATACTAATTATAGCCCAACTGCTTTCCTACCACGCATCTCGAAAAAGGCGAGTGATGGTTAATTTGTTACGTTAGTGACGAAGCGTTGCTCATAGTAACACAAAATTTTTTGAGTTAACAGGTGATAACGAACGACCATAGTTAGAATTTTTACTAATCGTACAAAAAAAATACAATTTTTAAGTAAAACGACTCGTTCCTTGATATAGGAACCGGGCATAAAACTACCACTAGCCATGGAATTTGTAAAAAACAATACAGCTTTTCAATTTATTCGAATTAGTACTTTTGCCTTTGTGGTCTAGCGGTTCAGTTGTTGGACTTGACTGCATGAGATCCCGAGTTCGAGTCCCGGGTCGGGCAACAAAAGAAAATAGGGTTTTTTCCAATTTTCTAATAAAAAAAATGTTGCTCGGGATAGGATATGTGCCCGGTTGGCGATAGGCTTGCCACCTATCACATTGTGGGATTTAGTATCTTCGGCTAGTCATGGGTACCCTGGTTGTGCCTCTGCCTATCTCTTCAGGGATATGGGCGTGAAGATACTCTTTTTTTTACTTACTTTTACTTAGTACTTAGATAATATATGCTACTTTCGTATTGCGTGATTAAAACAAGGAATAAAATTAAAAAAGTCGTCAGCATTTTCCCTTTTCAATGTCATAAAAGAAGTGCAACATTTTTTTAATATGCTTGTCTATTTATTCAGTATCTTCAACTACGATTGCAAGACCACCGGCTTAATTTTCCACCTAGCATAGAAAATGGTAATCTTGTATGGCGTCACACATAGATAAAATGACGCGGTCAAACATGAACTATATGAGACACTTG